>JANHZU010002683.1:464469-477569 GCA_032468055.1 Acrochordus granulatus | reverse complement strand
CCATGGGCAAAGAGAAAAATATGATGAAAAACAAGATGACAGTTCCTGTCCTGTGTAGGCCTTTAGTTCTCTACATAGATAAATAACCCTACATTATTTTTTTCAGAGCATCATATTCATACATACCTATTCTACTTTTTCATCTAGACATAGTCTTAAACTGGATTATACTCTAGTACTAGTCCAGATATTTTCATAGCTAGAGTTGTCACTTCTTCCCACTAATACAATTCCAGCTTTATCAAGCTCTCCTAAATAATTGTTTTCATAGAATACAAATTTAGAGAAATACTGAAACAATGGAAGTTTAAGTCGTCACTTAATATTATTGAAAATTCAGGGAGAAAGAAGAATTTCTTCAAAGAAAAATATGAACTGAATCTGCTGCAATGATGCTAAAGTTGTATGAAAGGAATCAAATTAATCCATCAAGCTACCCATATTTTGGCTTTGGGCTAAATCACCTATATTGTTTGTCCTGAAAAAGAACACAGAAACTTTCTCTGGATTAGGCATACAGAGAATTAATGTTTATGCTGTACTTTCACTCTTTCAAAGGTTTCTTACATTAGTTTTGCAACCCTGTGGAATAAATTAGTGTTAGGGCTGGATTGACCTGCCTTAACTAGATAAGTTTTACCATTAGAATAAGATCACTGTTAAGGACTTTTCACCTAATGCCATTAGCAACTACACTTCACCAACTTTTAATATTTTAAAACAAAGGGACATAATTGTTGCTGCTTAATTTGTTTATTATGTCACTCTGTGAATTGCACACAAAAGACTGCATATCCATAAACTGGGTCTGTTAGCTTTTTAACTACTCCATGTTGGCTTCTTTATGAAACAGACATTATTTACTGGTTACTGGAATGATCTGACAGCATGACACCTAAAATGGGTAAAGCAGAAATGAGTATACTGCGTGGCAAATGAAGAGAACAGAACAAAGATAAAATAGCATTATTTCCAACACTAAGGCAATGACTAAGCATTTGAACAACATAAACTTGAAACCTTCACTAACCCACTTATTGTTATAAAAATAAACACTTTTTTTCTTGCTCACCCAGTTGCAAAATTAAAAAAAAAAACCCTCAGAGGAAGGAAGCCTGCAAAAAATTAATGCAAAAAAAATTCACAATTCCTTTCCAGTTTTCATTAGTAATCAGAACAAAAAGGAAGCCACACCCTGAAGCTGTATAGTTTCAGACCACATATATCCAAGTCTTTTCTGTCTCATAGAAAAGACCACACAACGTGGCTTGGATTCTTCTCCCTGTTCCACCAGTGCCTTTCAGCACATGCTTATCATTATCGTATCTAAAGTGCATCTTTAGAAGTTTCAGAAAGGAAAATAGTTTACATCATTTCAGCATGCCGCAAAGATGTTAGATGTACCTGATACTCTTCAGAGGTGTGAAAGAATATCTCCCCAATTCCTTGGCCTTCATGGCTCATAATGGGATCAAACAACAGACTGGAGGTATTTATAGAGAATACTACAAAGAAACTAAACTTATAGAGAATTGTCTTCTTGCATCATCTTTAAACATTCATGTGTGCACACATATTTTTGCACTCAGGGACCTATAATGTAAGACAAAATAGGAATCCAACTAAGAAATAGAAATTTCAATGAAAACATTAAATTGTAGAAGTGCCTTACCATTTAATTTGTACAGTTAAAAGGGATGTCAGGAACAGGCATGTGTCTGTGTGTGCATCGCTAAATGGCTGGTTAGTAACTGCCTCTAAATAGCAGCCACTGATTTACATTTGGATTTTAGAAGGCAAGCCAGAGCATTCTCTATAGAGATGTGCCTTGAAAGAACCATTATATTAGCTAACAACATCACAAGGCTGGAAAGCAAATTCCAGAAACAATACCCTTCGCTAAATTTTTTTTAAAAAAGGACAGACTCAAAAAAGTGAAAGCAATCTGTGATAAACTGCTTAGATCAACTTGGCTCCCAGCTGTGGCCCAGCAAGCCCAGACCCCTAAAGCAAGCATGGAATATTTTTTATTCAACCTGCATCAGTATATATCACTATATATCAGCCATTTTCTCCTAATATTTGGGGGTGACACAGAATAACTGTCCAAGGTTTAGCCACACTCTGCTACCCTTTCAAACCCGTGCAGACCATCTCTTTAATGTCAGTTTTTCTCCACATTTTCTGTTTGGTCCCATAAATATCATAACATGTGATATGAATGCCATTTAGCATTTCACTAACTTGACTAATTTATGGGCAATCACTTTGAAAATAAACACAATAAATTCATTGTAACTTACAAACATATCTGAACCCAAGATTGGCTGAGTTTTATTCTTGCTAGTAGATTGCTCTTAAGTCTCTTTTTTGTGAAAGAAAGGGGAAAATAAGGGAACTCTTAAGTTTTGTCTCAAAATATAAAAGTCCTCTGTACAGGAGAGAGAGAGAGTTCACACAGACACTGGATTTCACTTTTCCTTTGAAAAAACTGTTTTAAGGTTATAAAAGAAGAATCAGTCCAGTATTTTTCAAACTTGTCAACTAAGATGTGTGAACGGGAGAATTCTGGGAGTTGAATTCCACACATCTTACAAGTTGGTAAGTTTGAAAGACACTAAGAACATAGTTCGCATTCCCTATCATTTGATCTAGTCTGTCTTCTGGCTAAGAAACAGGGCAGATGAGGAGAATGGTTGGTCCTTCCTCTCCAAATCCAGTGAGTCCAAACAGAAAAGAGGAAAGATGGCAGATGTATTCAGTAGGTGGTTGACCCAATGCAACTGACCATAAAAGTTGAGATGGGAGAACATTTCAGGACAATGTTGTTGGAAGAATATTTGGTAAAAAAGAACAGACAGACAAGATTAAGAAAGCAGAGAGAGAATACCAACCACAATCTACTCATCAGTTGTGTGCATTTATTTATGCAACTCCACTGCGCCAAGATTTGTAAATATAGCTTGTATGATTGTCACTAAAAACTTTGTTCTTCATTGATAAAGGCAAACTGGCCCTTAATAACATTTGCAAATGGAAGCCACATTTTATTATAATCCAATGATGCAACTGAAGATGTTTGCCATTTTGTAATGGGCTTATGGAGAGAAATCAGAGTACATGTAGTTTCTCCTTCCATGTGTTATTTACCTACAGTGAGATACTGGGACAGCAGAGGTCATGACAGTGGGAAAATGTCTTTGTCTCATAAAATGCTAAAAAGGGAAGAAGTCATGAAATTATTTGACTACTGTATAGTTTCCAGATACACATACCTTGGACATATTAACAATGCAATGGCTCTTATGGGGCTCAGCAAGAACTTTTGGATGAGAATTTCTGAATCCCTTTTAAGAAGTTAAGATCTACATTTTAACAATATCTTCCTCAGAGAGAAAAAGGTCCAATGTCAAAGGTGGAAAAAAAACTAGAAAGTGTGACCTGGCCATGAATGGCAGTGTTCTGAACTTGGAGGAAAATAGTCCAGCTCTTCAGCCAACATAAGATATCTTTCTCCAATTACAACGGGGAAAAAATGTCTTTTTTTTCAGTGATTAAGAGAATGCAGTGACAAACATCTCTCTACTCTAATTTGTTAGAGGGAGTTTTCTGGAGCTTCCAAAGAGGTGAACCAGATTGTGTTGCCAGGAGTCTCACCATTTATGGGAATGGCCCTATTCTTATAAGAAATGAAACATCCTGTGTTTATGCAACTGGTGGAAGTATTTTGGAAGGAAGGGGCAAGGCGCGGGAAGGGAGAGGTTTACACAATGTTGAAAAGCTGAGTTTTAAACTTTTATTAATACAACATGCAACAGATGAAGGCGGTTGGGCAACATTTGTGCAGAAAAAAAGATGACAAATTCTACTAATAGGATTTAAACCCCATTATTTTAAGAGTCCAATTTTTTTATTTCATGTTGGCTTTTCATGAAGGCTTAAACCAGAATTAGATAAGAATATGAAATTGTGAATATAAAAGTTATTTTATTGTTCAATGATTCTTACGCGGTTTTACAGTTTGCCCTCAAAGCTCATCCCCAAATACTGGGATCATATCAATAGAATAAAACATGGAAGTTCCATTATACTATGAGCTCAGGACTTCCACTCTATTTGGTGTGAAACCCATATGCATTACCCAAGACAAATATAAACAATCTGTTATTCTATATTGCTATCTTAAGGTCTTATCATCTTATATGCTGTTGTGTATTCAATATTCCAGATTAGCAGAGATGATCTTTTCAACCCAACCAAGAATTGGGAAAGGAAGAAAAGCTTTACTTAGCCTTTCTGGCAAACTCTGCAAGCCACTTCCTGTTTAGAGCAGGTGTTCCCAACTCTTAGCTTCCTGTCATGCAGAAGGCTTCTGTGTGAGTGTGCATGCGTGAGCACGTGAAAGCAGAACAGACTTGGCTTTGAGGGTTCTAGACTTAAATAGAAAACTATCAACTTCTTACATCCTAAAATTAAATAATGTCCAAAGATCGAAAGAGATGGTTGGATTTCCTTTTCCCTAGAGGAGCTCCAGGTGAAACCCCCATCTATCTGGGATGCTTTAATCTGAAGTCCTTGATGGAGAAAAGAGTTGACCATCAAGACTTAAAGGGCTTCTCCTTAAAACTCTATGATCCTCTTCATCTCTGGAAACACCATTTTCTTGTTTTTAATTAACAATGAATGTATTCCGCTGAAGAGAGGGGAAACACGGTTACCTAGCACTGCGTCATTCAGATCCTAAAATAGTAAATTATTTTCCACACAAAAAAATAAAAAAGTAGCTTATCAGCACTGATATCATAAAAACTTAAGTGGAATCAGCAATGAGCAAAAAAATCCATTGTGGGCACCAGACTGCAATTCCCATGAATTATTGAGTACCGTCAAAGTTTTGGAGACTACACAATTCCTTAAAGAAGGCCAAACAAATATCAATACCTTCTTCCTATTTTCTTCAGGAATGTAAGTGTAAAACAAGGGTGGAGTATTTGATGGCACTTATTTTACAGATCCTGATTTGAAAAAAAGATCAGATAATTATTGTCACCATAATTGCATAGCATGGCAGGAGAAATTATTTTAAATTTAACAGCTATTAAATAGCTTTAAAGGTGTGCTCAAAAGGAATTCATGTTGGTTTATATCAAGTGATGCTGTGTGCTACCTTTTAAACACAATTTAATTCACATTAACTTTGTTCTGGGAAACCAATTCGTTTTTATTGGTTTCTATGTTCTTTTGAATGTTATAGTTCTTATCTGGAAAACAAGACAGTAAAAATATGTGATATAAAAAGGGTAAAAGGAAAAAGGTTTACCCTTTCAGTTGTGTTCAACTCTAGGAGGTGGTGCTCATCTCTGTTTCACAGCCAAAGAGCCAGCATTGGCCAGAGACACTGAGGCACATAGAATGCTGTTACTTTCCCACAAATTTAGGTGGTACCTATTTATCTACTTGCATTTTACATGCTTTCAAACTGCTAGGTTGGCAGGAGCTGAGGCAAAAAATGGGAGCACGCCCCATTTTGAACTTGGGCTGCTGACCTTCCAGCCGATAAGCTCTACATCTTAACCACTAGGCCATCATGCTCTGATATACAGTACTATGCAAAAGTCTTAGGCTACTATTAGATTTATTGTTTTAGCAATGGTATAATTATCATATATAATTATGTCTCATAGTTAGAATATAATCAGAAAATACAGGAAATTTGTATGCAGTATTCAAATAGGAAAAAGCAGAAAAAACAGCTTCCATAGACTAAAATGGTATATATTTAGTATTATTTAATACTGACTTTTGCCTGAAGAAGCCATTTTGTTCTGAAAGTAGTGTTTGTTTAAATTTTGTATACATATTTCCTGTATTTTGTTTGAATCTTAATAGACTGAAAAATAATTATAAACTTTTGCTAAAACAAATAGGTAGTGTCCTAAGACTTTTAGACAGTACTGTATGTAATTTACAATTTCACAAAAAGAATACTATGAAGCTAGAAGGACACCCATTGTTAGTCCATTATACAATGGTGTAAAAACTCATATTTTTAAATATTTGAATAAGCATTTATATTTAAGAGTCCTATTTGGTGGATAATGTAGATATTTAGACTGTTTATATTCATTTAAATGTCCTTTCCCTTCCTGTTATCCAGTAAAATGGCTAAAATGCCAAACAATCACAGCTAGGGTTTAAGAGGCTATAAGAGATTTACAAGTTTCAAATACCCTTGTCTGAAGTTTTCAAACCTGAGAAAATAACAATCCATTCCCTCCATAAAATTATACATGATAAAGAACACACTCCTGAGAAGGTAGAGTATAGATGTCACAAATAATTAAAGTTCGAAGTGATAAGCTGCCATAATAATAATGCCAGGACTTAATAACAGCACTTAAAACCTAGGATAAGAGATATTTGCTTATAAACATTAAACAAAAGACTGATCTTTGCCCCAACACCTCGACATCAATTGTCAATTATAATTTTCTTTAGCCTCCATATATCACTTCACATTCTAATTATTGTAGAAAAAGGAGCCTAAAGACCTCTTTTTTAAAATTATTCTATGTTTACACATGGCAGGACAGTTGTGCTACAGGCGAAACCATGGCAGATGTTATCTACAATTCCTCATATTGAAAAAAAAATCATCTTCTCAAACATGATATCAGGTGGCAAAGACCTTATTGATTTCTGATGAACCATTTATAAACCATTAACCACCCTCCTGAATTCATACCTATAATATTAAGTTTTTTTCATGTATCACAACAATCATTCACTTGTTTAAGAAGGCTGGACCAAAAAACAGGCAAAACTGAAGGATGGATTATAATATTTATTATCTAGAGAGCATCTAGAAATACCCCAGTTCAAGCTTTGGTATCTCCAAGGTTGAGGAAGCATCCTTTTTAAAATCCTAGAAAACTGTAACCAATCAGAATAAACAATACTGAGCTAGTGAACAATAGCTGACGTCTATACAGAGATGTTTCCTATAACATAAATTATTGGGGATATGAACACACACATACCCAGCTCTGTATGCATAATTTTAGCTTCCTAACTGATGGGCAAGAGGGGAAAAAGGAAACTAATCCCAGGAACAGTACTTCTGCTAATTTGAGTAGAAGATTTGAGGAATTCTCTTGTCTTAAAAAAGAAAACAAACTATTCTTATTTCAGAAGAAGAAGAAAAGTCTAATAATTACCCAAACAAACCTACCCATTCTGGTGTCCAAGCTCTAGACAATACTTCTTTTGTCCAAATTTATTGTTTGTAAAACACGGGGAAGATTTTATTCTTCTTTTTGGCTGCTCCCATCAGGGGTTGCCACAGCGAATCTTCTGTTTCCATCTCCTCGGTCTTCAGCATCCTCCGCAGTCACACCGACCTCCTGCATGTCCTCTCTTACAGCATCCATGTACCTCCTCCTAGGCCTTCCTCTTCTCCTTCTGCCCAGTAGCTCCATCCTCAACAACCTCTTCATCCTTCCGCAACACATGCCCAAACCATCTAAGTCTCTCTTCTCTCACTTTGTCACCAAAACTTCCTGCTTGTGCTGTCCCTCTAATATACTCATTTCTAATCTTGTCCAACTTTGTCAGCCAGTGAGAATTGCAACATCTTCAACTCTGACACTTCTAGCTCTGCCTCTGGTCTTTTGGTCAGGGCCACTGTCTCCAGGCCGTACAGCACTGGGAAAACCCTGCATAGATTTCTATTCATTTGGCACTAATCACCCAATTGGCCAAAGAATGCTGATTTTAAATCAGTTAAAAGAAAACATATCTCACCTTTACATAGTTTAACTTGGCAGCCCAACTCATCTTTTCAGACTCATTACACTTTAGGTTCCCCTCTATTGATCAAAATTAAGATATACCAGCAACTGTTGCTTGATTTCAAAATAAATTATTTTTCTTACAAATGGACAGTTTTATAATTCTTGTCCAGGTTAAGCAACATGGCAAAAGCTCTTTTCCAAAATCCCTTTCTAAAAGAGCTTGTATCTTCTCTTGGAAGTTGACAATCTTCTTCTGACTTGACAAAGAGGCAGTACTTCTTTTCAGACTACTAGGAGGAAAAAAAGAAATTCCCCACCTAATGTTCCTGAAGCTCACATAGGAATGGAAACCCACAAATGAGAAAACCAAGAATACGTATTTCCATGATAGAGAAAATATGAAATAATCTTTTCACGTATAGTGTCTGCAAACCAGCAGAAGCAAGATAGGAGATAAGCTTCAGATCAATAATGAAATCAGCTTACAAGCCTATCTCCATATGTATTCTCTCTTAAGACTTATTTTAAGACATATTTTTATCAATATTGCCTTTTCCAGTTGCCTAGACAGCATATAAGAACATCTTAGAGAAGTAATGATATGAACTGCAAATTAGCAGCCCATCAATGCATGTTTGCCAGGGGTTTCTGCAAGGTACGGTCCACAAATTCAAGATTAGGGACAAGGCAATGCAATCTAAATTGTGTCCATTTTTTAATGGGTATTACATATAAAAAGTGGGTGAAGTTTCACTCATACTGCTGTGACCACCATCTTGAATTTTTCAGCCATACTGAGGATGCCCCTGATGTTTGCCCTTCTTGTTTTTACAGACTTCTCCATCTATTTTTTTCTTTTTAAAAATGATTGCATTACAGTTATTTTTTAAAATTATCTATACAGGAATAGTTTTTTTCTGCTGCCAGTGGGATAGTGTCTTAAGACACATGACATGCACAGAAGGTACTAGATTTCCATCTATGAAGCTATCTGGAATTCTATAAATGCTACCCCAGAAATTGAAATATTTTCTCAGCTTCTTGATACTATGAATTACACAAGTGAAGAAATATCAGGATTATTCATGTATGGGCACATAGCATTTTCACAGTCTATGCCAATGTTAGCAGTCTGAAGATGTATGGACTTCAACTCCTAGAATTAACCTAGCCAGCATGCTACTAGTTTCATGACAGCTAAAAATCCCATTACCCAGCATTTGGAAGTCATCTTTCCTTAGATTACTTCTTCCTAAAATTGCTATCTGTTCAAACAGAGCTCAATATGTTCTTCAGAAAGGAGGGGAGATTTTATTAGAGAAAAGTGTGTATGTGCTGGGTGGGGCTGCTGCCAGCCAAATACACTGTTGCTTTAAAAACGTCAAAAGATATTCAATCACGCCTCTCTTCTCTCACTAGCTACAGCCCAACAAAATTATCTTTGCTTCCTTTCAAAGAGCAGTTATTCCAAGAAGCCAGGAAATCATGAACTCAGCTTACCCATACCAAATAGTAATTTTTGTCATCTTCATTTTACCCTGTCCAAATTTTGCATCACAGATCAACAAACAGTTTTTCTGGAAGAAGCTCCTAGGCAAGCATTTCTCAATCTTAGCAATTTAAGATGGGTAGACTTCAACTCCCAGAATTTCTCAGCCAGCCATGCTGGTTGGAAAATTCTGGGATATGGTGCAGATATCTTTAAGTTGCCAGTGTTGAGAAACATTGGCCTAGACATTCATCACCAGCTTTGGGCCACCATGACAGATTCAGGCTTGAAACTATTTATTCTCCTGAACAGGCGTTCAACCAGAGGAAAATAATACCCAATAGCAACAATATTCCCCTTCCCTTAACCTCCAGGTCACACTTTCTCTTCTGGTATTAGATCTTTTTTATTTATAACTTTAGTTTATTCTTTGTGCCAATTATGACTTGATCTTTTCTCACCCAAGAAATTCATCTAAGGATCTTCCTTTCAATGAAGCCCTCTCTCAATCATCACACATCTTCCTTCATTCCTCCCTCTCTCCCTCCCTGTACCCACTGCACTTCTATTTAGAATTCACTTGTAATAATCACTTCAGAAGTACCCACATAAAAATAGTTCAGCATACAAAATATTAAAAGCAAGCCCTCTGAAGTTATTGCAAAATGTTCTCAAACATTTTGAGATGATGAGCACCTCTGAGCACACACCTCTTTAATTCCCATTATCCTTTTTATTTTTCTGTGGAGCAGATAGCACTGAGGATTCCTCCCCCCGCAAAAAAATAATCAGGAACTCTGCCATCTCAGATTATTCATCCTCTTTTTTTCTCTGTCAGGCTAGCGTTAGCAGCACTCTCAAACCAACACAGAATGCCACACAGTTACATCAGGATATTAAAATTGTGAATATCAATTACTAATCCATTAATGCAAAGCCAAAATCCAGGAGCAGTAAGAATTTAATCCTATTCAGGGACTGAAACCTGAGCCAACTGAAACAGACAGGCAGGGCTTTTCAGAAGCGTGATCAAAAAAGTTCTCATAAGCAGGGTGTGTGTGTATGGGGGTAAATTATTTATTAAACCAACTGTATTAGATCAGTAGTAATGGCTAAGATGTGGGGCAATCACATTTCAAGAAGGCATCTCAAGAGCAAAGAACACTATTTTCAAACAAACTTCTAGGTCCATCTAAGAGGTAGTCTCCTCCCAATGCTCTACTGGGCTTGAAAAATTGTATTTTCTGGTCAGGTTAGCTGTTCATGCAATGAACAACTAACTTCCTGGTGTTTCACAAAGCTGGTTGCAAATCGTTGACTGAATCTCTTAAAAGGAAGGACAGCCCACAGAATAAACACTATTACTGTTGACTTAGTCCAAAAATGTACCCAACTAACTCTTCTGGTTTCCTTTTTATCTATCACAATTTGGATCAATTAGGTTAAAAGGATAACATCTGATGCAAAGCACCCTTCAATTACTTTTTAGGTTTAAAACAAACAGTTGTACACACACTCTTTCCAGAGAAGATGCCTGAAAAACACATACTTTACAAACTAGTTTTTAGCAAGAGCTGATATTATTCTTTTCAAAATATAAACATTTCCAATTAGATTCAGATTGCAGACCAGACATATATGTAAAACACTGCTTGTTGCAAGCTGACTAAACACCTACAAAAAATAAATAGGAAGAAAGTCTATTATTCACAGCACCTGAGACTATAAACCTTCACATTATGTTGTGCCTGTGCTTATATGACAAAAGCCAAGAGAGGAAAATAGAAAACATGAAGATATGTATGCAAAGCACCCATATTTAATTGCATTTATTCACAAGGGAAGAGCACCTTAAATACAACATACTAAAAAGGAAAAGAGAAACAGATCCTGAAAAATAAACCTGTTTCCAAACTCAGAGCAAATAAAAGAGGGTCTTTTAATCAATAGCTTCTATTCTACTGGTTCATAATATTTTAAAACCTAAGGTAGAATATTTGGTCAACTGAACTTGAAAACAGTTTATGTCATTAAAAGCTGTGTTAATGTACAGTATTTCTTTCAATCTGTTTCATATCATAAGATCAAAGTACAATAAAATAAATATTTAACCATTTTTAAATTATTCCAGAAATGCTGGATATTTTAAGCCTTCTTTAAAGAAAATATTCTATTGCTTTTGTTATTTACATTGATTTAATTAAATGAGTTTTGCCTTTGCTGATTGTTCAGTATTTTGGACAGAGCTCTGTTTAATGTTCAGGATTTAAGTTTATTGAATATTTAATTTTGCTTTAAAGAGTCTTCAGATAAAAGCTTGAAATCAAACCAATTCAATTATAATAGTTAGATTTTTAAATTAAGAATATCAATTTCATGCCAATTGTCAAACTTCCAAAATGAGTATTCAGGGCAGCAATATAACCCAAATATCAGTTGAACTGTAAGTAAAAATGCAAAATGTTTTGGAATAAATGTTCTTGTTTAAAATCTGCTGCCCTTATTTAATATGAATTTGGATTTTATTTTAAACAAGTAAGGCCCACTGAATTCACACACAATATTTGGAAAAGTGACCAAAACAGATTTTTATTTATTGATATTTATTCTATGAAATAAATTTCAGGTCAACTGCTGTTACAGAAGCTGATACATTGGCAAAGGACAGAAATTTAATTTCTACACATGCTACCAATTCTACCATTCTAAAAAAAAAATGCTTGTACAAAACTGAGCTAACCTTGCAAAATAAAAAATTCCAACCTCTTTTATAAAGAGATAGTCAGAAATAACCAGCCTCCTTTCATCCTTTGATCTGTTATCCAATTTGTAACAATTTCAGTCAATTACTCCACCCACCTAATGGCTGTTAGAGAAGTGAAAACGAGAGAAAGTTAAAGAAACAAAATCAGAGCATTTGTCAATTCCCCATCAAAGCAATATCTGTTAATGATGGAGGAAAAAAATGGTGATCAAAGTTAAGAGAGCTCTCTCCAGCTGCAAGGTTCAGCTTGGCAAAGCTGTGATGCTGAGTTGAAAATGCAGAGTTGTTTCCTGCAAACGCCATCTTGTTGCAGTTCTCCAGTTCCAGGCACAAAACATCCATTCATTTCCAGAAAAGAAAAATGGGGAAAAAAAGTGAGGGCATGTAAAGCACACCCTTCCTGATACATGGTGATCAAAACAATTAACTTGTTTAATTCTTCCTCCCAAAAATCACAAAAAGAGGAGGACAGGTTAAGCAGAAAATTTGTCTGCATATTCGTTTTTCAGAACCAGCAATCAGGAGGTTTATTTACAAGCTTGGGCTGATCAGAAAAGCATCACAAAAGTGCCACAACCTGCTTTCAGGTTGCACAGCCAAAAGTCCATGAAAAAAGGGAATCCAAGTTTAATTTGGGATCTTAAATATTCTTCCCATCTCCAGATCCCAGGAAGCAGCCAGCCACCTGCTGGCACCCCTTTTTCAGGAAGACTTTTTTTTTTGCAAAAGAAATTTGCATGTCTAAAGCAGCCTAGAGAGGCAATCCCAGGAATCATCTTTTATATAAATTGTGCCCTGAGAAAGAGATCGGTAGAGGTGATTATGAGAAAAGATGACACATTAAAATTTTAGCTGAAAGTCTGAAATGAAAAATTGGAAGCCTAGAATGGGCTGTATATCATTCTCATTTTCTCCTGTGTGCTTCATCTTCACCTTCTTTTCTGTTTAAAGAAATCAGATTCCTCCAGATTGTTTCTTGAAAGCCATACAAAACTGCCTCTTTTTCCTCATTCCCCAACATTTTAAAAAGTCCAAGTATTTTTTTTAAAAAGAC
>JANHZU010002683.1:445082-458525 GCA_032468055.1 Acrochordus granulatus | reverse complement strand
GGCGGGCGGGCGGGCGAGGGCGTTCTCGGACGGCGCGCACGCGCAGGCCCCGCCCCTGCGGCCGCGGCCGGGAAACCCCGCCGGCGACCCCGCCCCTCGGGCCTCCACTCTTGCTTCCCCTCCTGTCGCCTCGCCTCGCCTCTCCTCGCCTCGCCTGCTCAGGGAAATAGGCGCGTTGGTGCCTCAGCGGGCCTCAAAACAACATGAAGCGGAGCCGCTGCGGAGAGTGACGGTTCCCGGAGAGGATAAACGGGAGAGGGACGATTTGGGTGCCGCTGATAATCGATGCTGCATCTAGGAGTCTGGAGACGGAGCTGCCTTCCTCTCTCAGTGCGTGGGCCCATAAGTGCATATGTCCGTTTCTGCAGACTCGGCGCGTGTTCATTCTCAAACATACGCGTAGGCCTGTGCGTCTGCAGGGAGAGAGCTGCTTCTGCGAGATCGGCGACGTATAAATTCCATAATAACGTGCCCTCGCTCCGTCCATCCTCCATCTTGCTTCTGGTCTCTCCTACCGTTGAAGAAGTGATGGATTGCCTCCCCTCACGTTGGTGTCAGCTCTAGGCGGCCACGGAGAACCCTGCAGTGACTTGGGGACGTTTTCCGATGGTGGCTCATTCCCTGGGCAGTTGAGCCGACCCACCTTGTTGCTGGGGGCCCTTCTTTCCGATTTTCCCGGCGTTATGGACCTTCCAAGGAAGCTGGGATTTCACCTAGCGCCTGATCCCTTGTCCCTCGAGTGAGAACCCTGGAATGGCTTGGTTGTTTTGCTTGGCCGTTCGTGATTTTCTCAGGTTTCTCCAACACCAGCACTCAAAAATATCAATGCTTGTGTTTTTTTTAACCAGAGTCTGCTGATTCCCCTGTTGATCTTCCGTGTGAGTCTTCATCAGGTCCAGTTTTGCCTTAGAAATCAGCCAAGGTTGCCGTAGGTGTGTGTCGTCTAACAACAAAAGCAAAAACTTGTACATTTACACTAATTTGAGGGACCCCCATTTAGAAGACCAAGGGCAATGTGCAGAAAAAAATAAAATGAGAAGCGTAAAGAAAATAAAGGCCACCAAGGACCAGTATTACATAAAAATTCACAAAGTTCACTCATTTGAAGAGAGGAAGAAAAAAAGGAATTGTGAAAACAGAAAATGAAAATACTAAATATTCATTGCAGATGTTTCAGAGATTGTACAACATTTCTTAATGCATCCATAACTACAAAGCAAGCACATCTTGTGAAAATCTGCAAGGGAAAAGAGTTTCTCAGAATATTTCTCTGAACTTCAATAGCCCACATTGTGGCTTAGTGGGACATGTGAAGCATTCTCCCAGTTTGTAAGAAAGTATTTCTGGAAGACAGAAAGTGAAATGGGGTTAGGCTCTGAGCTCAGCCTAACCCCCCCACAAGAAACACAAAAATGATGCAGATGGTGTGATGTGGCCCTGATTTAAACTCTGGCAATGTTGTGATTTTGCCCTTATTTGGCTCTTATTTTTTCATTAGTACCACCACCAGGGAAAGAAAGGGAGAAACTTTACAAATAACACATGGAATTGGCAGGTCAAAAGTCAACCTGCCTGCTTTGGATGGCTGGTAACTTTGGGCAGGAGCCCAGATCTACACTGCATAGGACTTGGGGATGTGGCTGAAAAGCAACCTGAAAAGACGTTGGAACTGGACTTTCGCAGAGGTCGAGAAGGAAGGGAAGAAGGAAGGTTGTTGGAGGTTTGCCCTTGCTTTATAAACCATTTAACTTAAGAGGACAGCAACCTGCAGCAAAGGAGGAAGAGGAGGCCCCATAGCAAACAGTATCTCTTGAGCAACCGGAGCACAGAGTGGGGAATTACACTTGGCCATTTCTAGTCGATTGCACAGTCAAAACGGGAATCGGAAGTGAGCAATCAGTACTAATGGGAAGAGAACCCAGGCCAGCTGTCACGGGTTATGTGAGTTTGCTTTTATGAAGAAAACATGCCTCATGAAACCTTTGGTGGTAGGAAGGAAAACAATAGGAAGGCCAAGGCTACAGGATGGTTCCCCCATACCTAAGATGAACCAAATATGCCCTTCAATTTTAACTTTCCAGTGGATCAAGTAGCGCAAAAAGAAAAGCACTTTTATCAATGCAGTGGGACTTATTTCTAAGGTACTATAATCTGGAATTATTCCATCAGGACAGTGAAGGCAGCACAAAATTGCTAATATAAGGTATGGCAGCAGAGTTGCCCCCTTCCATAATGCTGCATGGACAAGCATGTTCTTCCAAAGCTTTGGATCCAGAATGGCTCCTACGTGCACTGTAGTATTGATTTTTACCAGTGGGCCTATTTTGGCTCAAAATTTAATGGCTTTTTTTCAAATAGAGTCAACCTGCTTGATCTGAGCATCCCAGGAGAAACTGATTCTTGCCCACCCTCCAGCCCATCGCAAAATAAGCAAGCTGAAGCTGACAGGTGCTGTTTTTCAGTGGCGATGAGTGTGCTATGCAAAATATGCTCCTCTGCTTATGCTGCTCATTTCCCTGCTATGCAAAATATGCTCCTCTGCTTTTGCTGCTCATTTCCCTGCTCTTCCCAAACTTGTTTAAAATGTGTTTTGGAAAGCTACAATGACTGAGATTACACCAGTAAATGAGGACTTCATATTATTTATTACAGTTCAATATTATATGATCAGCAGAAATTCCGTATGCAGAAAAGGTCTGCCCTTGTAAAGATAATAAAAATCATATATGAACTTCTATTCTGACTTTTATCAAGACATATGGAAGAGCTTCTGACACCACTTCTCGCCCCATTTCCAGGACGATTTGAAGAATTTTATGTTCAATTTTTACGAACAGATAAGGATCTTAATGCTTGGCATTGCAACATTTGTTTGTGAAGCTTGTAAAACTCCTATATCGCTGATAGCAAAACAGCACAGGCTGATTTTTTTACCTTGTAGGATATACGTTATTTTGCATGTTCTACTTTGTAAGTTTCATTCAGTCTGGATTACTGGTTTGTAGTAAAGAATGTGATATGAACTGAGTGATGTTAACAATGGTGATGATGATGTTATTCTGCAGTATTGGCATTTGACTTTACCGCTTTGATGTATTTTTTACTCTGCAGCTATTTTAGTGTAATTATTATTGAATTAGTTTGTTATGAACTACTAGAGTCCAGCTGATTGTGGTAGGTAAAAATCAGATTAATAATGAATGAAATTAACAGCAGAGAGAAGGTGCTTGGGACAAAGCCATTCAGTTACTTAACACACTGGTGGAACAAATGGCACTGTTCCCATAATTCACACTGAGCATGGAAGCATTTTAAAACAGGAGTCCTCCACAGGATTTCTGGGGAAGAAATCTTTGCCTCTGTGGCTGTGACTTCGGCATAAAATCACAGCTAAGATGGATTTTGATGGATCTTGCTCTGCATTTTGAATAATGGAGACCCCTGACCCATGTGTTTTCCTTGTACAAAGCCTGGTACTCTCATTTTTTTAGGTCACGTTCTTAGCACGTGAGAGTTCTTCTTTGTATTTACAGAACTCTCATCAAGAGAAAAGAGGGAGACAGGAAGGAGTAACAGGTTTAGTGCATCTAATTATATTCTTAGGTTCCTCCTTTTCCCTTTCAGCTGAAAACTTTGAGGCAATCTTCAGTACTTTTTCAGTACTTTTTCAGTACTCTTGCAATCAGATAATTTTAGCGACAGCATCTTGGTTTTCTTCAGAATGAGGTTTTTCTTCCAAGGGCCATAATGGAGCATTTCACGGAGACTGAGTTTTTATTCCTTCTTTCTTATACATGTACCAACTTTCACTTACCAATCTGTGAAATCTGCAGCATTATTTGAGTATAAGGGTGGAAAGGCTGGATATTGTATTACACACTGCAACCATGACCTACACCCTTGTTCTGGCTGTTTTGTTCCATCTTTTTCATTTTTTCATTTCTTTCTATGCACAACCCTCCTGGATGGGTTTGGACTGCTGGAGTATTTTCTGTATTTTCCTCCTCACAATTGGTGGACAGGCCACTTCTGGAGATCATGACCTGATTCAACATCATGGGATGGATGAGGGGAATTCCTTAGAACTGGAAAATGTGACAGCCATCTGTGTGCGGACTAATAGACAGCAAATGCATTTCACAGCCTTGCCATCACAGATATCTGCAAGGGTAGCCACGATAGTGTTGATCAAAGCTCTGTTTTTTATTTTATTTGACACCTCTGATTACCACTTTGTTCCTCTTCCCAAAATCTGGTTTCTTTTTGCTTTGCGCAAAACTCTCAAAGAGACAAGCCCAGATGTAAACTACCAGCCCATCTTTGTACACCCCACTAAGCTAAAGCTGCCATCACTAAACCATCACCCTCTGGGGCCTCCTGCCCCAAAATAAACCATGATTTAGGTCCTCTCTCTGTTTACCCATCACAGCAAGCTAAAAAAAGCAACAAGCTGTCTTACAGGTAGGATGAAGAAGAGGCATCAATCTCTCTCTATTGCTGACATCTATACATGTTGGATTTACACCCTGCTTTAATCGATCGAGGCTTACAAATGCACTATCGCTTCAAAATGCACAGGACCCTGCGCTTAACCGTGGCTGAAAGTTTCTGTTTTATTTTCCTTATTAAACAGATTATATCACCAACAACAGAAGTCTCTTGGCAGTTTGCAGTAAAACATACCCCCCACCCCAAAGGGCTTCTAACCGTCCCTTAAGGATCTAACTCCACCCCTATTGACAGGGGATCACTGTTTGGCTACAGACCCTCCTAAGGCACCTGTGGTTCCAGAAATTGGACGTTTCCATGCAACCACAGCAGAGCCGATGTGAGAATGTCCCTGAAGGTGTCACTTCTGGGGCCAGGCACATAAACAACTCTGTAATAGAGCATGATCTTTAGCTCAAAAGTTTGAAAACCTCTGCAATGAGATTCATTTAAATCATTAAAAGGGGATCTTATTAAGGGGAATTTTCAGTGGAGATGCAACTGTGTTTTTTTTTAGAGGTTAAAAATCTGGAGGAAAATGTTTCAGAAAGGTGGGAAGGTAGCATTTTCATCTTTCTAGCGTAGTAGCTTTGAAAGAGGAACGGTGTGGCAGTTGGCAGTTTAAATGGGAATGGATGGTTTTACAAAGGGATTACAAGGAATCCCTGACTTGGAAACCATTTGTTTAATAACCATTAATTAAACAGCACTGAAAAAAGTGACTTACAACCAGTCTCCACTCTTACGACTGTCGCAGTATTCCCATGATCAAAATCCAGGCGCTTGGCAACAGACATATAATTCTGACAGTTGCAGCACCCCAGGGTGATACGACTGCAATTTGTGACCTTCCCAGCCAGCTTCCGACAGCACAATCAATGAGGTAAGCCAGGTTCAGTTAACAACCACACAATTCACTTCAAGAACCACAGTCAAGAACCACTTAACAGTCATGGCAAGCAAGGTCGTAAAATCAGGTATAATTCACTTAACCATCTTGCTCAGAAATGGAAATTCTGGTCCCAACGGTGGTCCTAAATTGAGGATTACCCAGACGTTACCCCAGTTCAAGTCTGCTGTGATTTGTAAATATCTACGACGGCTCTGCTGATTCTATCCAAACATTATTGGGACGGGAGCAATTCTATCTAGAAATCTCGCTCTCGGTTCCGTTTTTAACATCCTAAAGCATTTTAATTATCATTTAAGTCTTACTAATTGGTATCATTTCCCTTGTGGGTTTATCACATAGGTGATATAATCTGATTATTTATGCTTTTATTAAGCAGAATGCTGCTTCTGCGGTCCTCCGATTAGATCTATCAGAATAATTCTTGTAAGTGAAGTAAGGGATTTGACTCATAATCATCTCCCACCCAAATATATATTTTTAATAGGTTGATTCCTGTTGTTTGGCTGCTTTTGCATTTTTATGTTCTAAAATTTAGTCCAGTTTTTGCTTCAAACTGTAAGGGCATTTCTAATAGTTCATGTTAAAGTGTGAATTAATCCCCATGGCTTTGAACAGCCGGAAAGAAGTGATGGATTTAAATGTAGAAAAATATGAACAAACAGTCTGGTTTTTATTCCGTATGTTTTCAAGCAGATTTTGGTGATGAATTTTGAGTTCTGCTCCCTTTTTTCCTCCAACATAAAACTGAAGGATGTAACATACGACATAAAGCGTTGACTAGTAGAAATGAGTGAGATTTATTTTTGCTAAGAAATTAGTCATATAATCAGAAACTGTCAATATAAATTATTTTAAAAGTTTTTTTAAGCAGAATGTGCAATTTTTTTGTTCCTACAGAAAAACTGTGCTTTCCCCATTCCCGCAGGAAGTCAGCAACTTTCTGTCTTAAAGACAGAAAGCTTCCCACATTGCAGACCTAAAACAAAACATTTTCTGAGAGGTGGCTTCAACTTTCCTTTAGCAACCTCCCTAAGATCTTTTGCTGATGCATTTCCTTCCTTGCTCTTTCTTGTTCAAGGACAACTTTTACCGTTCTGACAAAGCAGCTCTCCTGGCCAAACTAAATCCTTTTTTCTCCTTTTGAATTAATTCCAGAAGTGCAGAATCCAGCTCAGGTGGCAGTTTTGCTAAAAATCAATTTACTCCCTTGTTTTTCAGCTAATAGGGAGAAGTATCCCCCATATCATGTCGCTTCTCCATTCCTTAAAACAACAGTGGTGGATACTACAGGAAAGAAGGGGGCAGAACCAACCTACTTTGAAACAGTTGGCCATGCATTTTGGTCAAAACCGGTCGGCTCCTGTCATCTCTGCAGGCAGAAGAACCCTCCAAGCTTACAATTCCTCAAGCCAATCTGCTTTCAACTCAATTCTTGGAGCCAATTTGGGAAGGCTGTGTAATAGTTTCCAACTATTTTTTAAAAATTAGATTAGCGATAGCGTGAAGCCTGTTCCAAACCAAACAATTATGATCAGGGTGGATGGCCAAATTAACCTAGTTAGAAAAAAAGCCAGCAAAATTCAGCATCATCGTCGTTAACACATGCAGGATTGAACAGGTTTTCCCGAACAATGTTCCATATGCTGGTTCACGTGGAATGATAAGCCATCATAGGAAAGTTCAGTCATCACACCGGGCCTGCCCCAAATCAGAAGATGGCTTAGTCTAAACAAGCATTTGAAAATGTTCATCACTCTAGCGTGGCGGGGGGGGATGTGAGCCGTGATGCTATGGGAACTCATTAATCAAACAAATGTCAAGGCAGAGTTAACACTTTGGTTCAGCCGTGTAAAAGCATTGTTGGTGTACATCAGGCAAATCAAAACAGGCACCGGGAACATTGTCTGAATTTGCCTCTGTTTTCTTTGCAACATGGGCAGAAATTTGCGGCCTGTGAGTAGCACGGCTGGGAGCATTTGCGCAAAGCCTTCCCTTTTCTAAATGACTCGATTCCCTGTTAGTGAATGGCTTCTGCTGACTCTTTAACACCAATGCAGGGTCCAGTGTTAAAAATCATGCCAGAGGGCCACAGACAGTTTTGCTCCCCGTTGTTGGGTTGGTTTTTTTTTAGGTATTTCGAAGTTGTTTTTGCCAATCACGACCCCTACTGCTGCAACTGTGGGTTTCTTTACTCAGGTCTCTACGCTAATAACCCCTTTAGAAAGGCTGGGGTGGAACTACGATATCAGAAATGGAGCCGGTGTGGTCTCCTATCCTTGCCATGAAATCACAAATGGAAGATTTCCCCCCCTTCTGATCTGATGAAGAGACTCCAAATTCGGATAGCCCGTAAGCTGCCTCAGCAGGCGTTTTCCGGGGCCGATTTGTGAGCTCAACAGATCCACAGCAAAGCACTGCAGAATTCCTTGGCACTTTCTAGTGCTGGCGTCACATTATTTATTATTTATTGTGCCTTAGCAGCAGGAGCATGCTCAAAGGGCCCAGGGTGAGTTATTCTCTTTTTCCCTTTGCAGAGTGGGTGGCATCGATGCATAAATAGCAAAAACACATTTCTTCCCACCTGCTTGATCTTTAATTTGGTTTTAAGACAGCTCCAGGGAATTGGTAGCTCTGCAAAGCTTCCACATATATATGTATGTATGTATATTTTATCCTACTATGAAACCCAGGTAGCAGAATCTTAATGCCAAGCCTTAATCAGGAGCCTCCAACCTGCAGATCTCACTGTTTAATTTCCTTGCTTAGAATAGAAAAGGGGGGCGAAGCCTGCTTGATCAAACCAGGATCCAGCCAGGGACTTGGTGCCACCAAGTGGCCAAACAGGTGACGTTAGGAAGTTTGCAAATACAGAAAGTGGTCCTCCTCCATTGTTTCTTGGAAATTACTTTTATGGATTCAGAAGCTAAACTTCCATCCAGATTAGTAGCTTTTGGTAGCCTGTTTCTTTGGCTTGTCCAAACACGAAGATGTATTTGCACAAGACCTTAACTCACTGGTGACTTAACCACGGATAAATGAATAAACTACCATTGCTGGTTTTATGTTTTTGGCTTTGCCCGCTGGATGAGTGCCACTGCTTTTTCCAATTTAGGAAGCCAGGGAACAAGGCATAAATCAGGATTGTGAGAAAGGGTCTTCCGTTTCCCTTTCACCAGCATATCAGACACACCATCTTTCATGCTTTGGTTTCACCCTGACTGAAGTGGGTCTGCTTCATCACCCACCGTTTTGGACTTGCCCTTCAACAACATCAACTACAGATGTGAAGCCAGCTGTTTTGGCCTCCATCTCAGTGGATGGTGCATCACTGGTCCTTGGGGATAGATAGGCTTCTACTAGATGGGCCTAGTGTGCCCTTAGAAGGCTACCTGGGAGTAAGAAACTTAGAAGGGGAGGCAGAAAACAAAAGAAAAAAGGAGTGTTTTTGTAACATCAGACTAATACTTGCCTTCTTCTGCCAGAACCCAAGACCTCAATCAAGGATACAGAAAGCTAGGTGATGAGATTGACAGAAAAATCAGGAGTCTGAAAGCATCTTTTGCGACTAACACATTTTATTGAACGGGAGATGCTTTCCTGCAAAAGCATCTGCCTTTTAATAAAATTTGTTAACTGGAAAAGGTGCTTCCTGACTTCTTTTCATTTTCTTTGCCAACAGAGACTAACGTGGCTTTTCTCCTACCGAGAAAAATGTAAAGATAAAACACCGGCCATGCTGGAGGGGCGCTTCTCACGTTTTTTTGCAGCAGCTTCTGCAAGCCTCCTTGGAATCATAAATGGCTTGTTATATCTTCCTGGCTAACTTGGCAATGTCTTCCCTTCCTGCAGCTGATTAGCCATCTCTCTTTGGCTTCCTCCAGCCACTTCTGAAGGCTCACTCGAGGCCAAGAAACAAACCAACACTCTTGCCAGCATTGCAATATTCCTGCATGCAAAAAAAATATGCTCTCATAAGATGAGGGGGAGGTTCCAGTTACAGTGGTGATGGGGGCAGTATTAGAGGATCAGCTTAAGGATGGATGGAGAAGCTCTACCTGTGTGGTCGCTAGAGGGTGAAAACTCGATGGCACATAATTAATCCCTCGCAGATCTGGCTGACCTTCCTCAAGCAATCTAGGCCAGGACACTTCTGAACACCAGTACAACTAGACCAAGACTCACAGAACTACAAATCCCAGCATCCCTCCCACTGGACAGATGCCAAACTGGCGGACCAAGATTTCTCCGCTCCAGCATGTTGAAATCAGTTTCAGAAAGGGGCCCGCTCTGCAGGACCAAGGAGAGTGCCAAAGAAAGGAGAAAACTGATGGAAAGCAACCGGAGAGAACTTTACAACAGGGTGTATCTCTTTCCAAAAACTCAGAAGAGCCTCTGTTTCTGCAAAGAGGCGTTGCAAAGGGAAGGCGACCGACGTAGTCTTTGCTCTCCCCAAATGTCTTGGCTGTTGCACCTGGTTTGGAAGCTGGCAAAGGGGATTTCACTCAGGACTTAGAATTAAGAGTGGAGGTCAAGAGGAAGTGCTCCCGACTGGAACAGCACAGATAGCTCTGGGAGCTGGGACAGAATTCCTTACGCATCCAGCCAAGTAAATCAGGTCCCTTTGATACCACCTTGCAATAGGCAAGAAATCCTAACAGGGTGAGGATCCGTTTCAGTGGCTAACTGTTAATATTTACTCTTTCGGCATCTTATCATTCCCGGCAAAATATTGGAAGCAGCAGCAATTTCTTTCCTGAAAATGCAGGAAGAATGGGAGATGGTGCTGGAAAGCTCCCCTCCACCAAAGATCGTACCTGATGCAGGTTTATGGGTGGGAGACCCACCTAAGCAGCCTCACAGGGTTAGGGAAAACAGGAGAAGGAAAGAGTATTAGACACACTTGCCACTTTGAGGTACTTCTAAAAATAATAAAGTTGGGGTAAAAATAAATAAAAAATAAAGAAAGATGAACTGGACTCGAGGTTCAGTCGTATCTGAAAGACGGGGGGAAGGATGCACTCTCCAGTGTGCTTGCTCAATTTTCCCCACTGCACAGCACCTCTCTGAAGGGGATGCAGGAGACAAGATGAAGCTAAGGAGAGAAATATGGGGCTGTGAGGGTGCTCCCTCCCTTGCCTGCCAGGCCTTCAAGCCCCCCGAAAATGAGCATCACCAACCCGCTGGAAGAGAGGGAAGACCATGGACATGGAAAATCAGAGCCAGCATGAGAGCCATTTTTAGTCCCTGGCAAATCAGAGGCATGCCTCCCTGGGAGGGCGCACGTGCCTCCATTTCCCCACCCAGTGCAATTTTGCTCAGCCCCCATCTTGGCCGAAAGAGCAACAGGGAAGTGTGGGTAGGCTAAGGGTTGGAGCTGGGTGGGGGGGACGGTCTCCAAAGCAATGGAAGGAAGAAGCAGGGCCTGAATGCCTTCTTCGAAGTGCAGAAGTAACACAGAGCAATCTGGAAAATGACTAAGTTAGTACGCAATCCAGCATGCGCGCACACACCTGCAGGTTGGCCTCCATTAAAAGTTCAGGAGCCACGTTCCTTCCCGAAGAGAAGATAAAAGGGCCACTGTTTCCTGCCACCAGCAAGGGAACATTCGCAAAGATATCAGAAGCAAGACTGAATTTCAGGATAGTTTACTCGCTCCAGGAACAACCCGTGCAAAAATGGAGTGTTGTACTTGTTTTTTATATTTCTGTTTTATTGTCTCTCTGGATAGTGAGATGGGCCACACATAAATGTAATAAAACTAAATTGAAGAGTCGAGATTGGAAGTCCCCTCTTTACTGAAAAGAGCAGCTGGGAGGTGGACAGATGCAGCCACCAGAGAAGTGATGCCTGGTGGACTCCTGGGGAGGGTCATGCATGTGAATTTAGCGATCATACGGTGCGGCCAGTTTGGGCTTTGCACAACGACTTGGTGTGTGATGTGGATTCAGGCATCAGCTGAGGTGAGGAGGGCTGTTGCCTTGCGGACAAAGCTGGATTCTCTCTCTCTCTCTCTCTCACACGCACACACGCATGCCCGCACGCACGCACAGAGTCCAAAGGTTGCTGAGCATTGGTGGCTTTGCATAGTACATCAACTCACCTAGTGTGCTTGGTAAGCCATGATTTATGGCTCAGTGGCTTGGACAAGCCCAGCTTGGGGGGCGGTTCCTCAGCAAACACGTGGCGGAAGCAAGCACTGCAGGGGCCCGCCACCCCGGAGGGGAGGGCGTGGCGAATTTCGAACCGCTGGCCGCAGCGCGGGGCACCCGGGCTGCGGCGGTGTCTTGCCGCAGGGCTCAGTCGCCGCGCTGTGACCCAGGCCAGCCCTTCTTCGTCTCCCCGGCGCAGTTCACTTTTGCTTCCGACCGCTGCTGCTCGGCGGGGTCGGTGAGCAGAAAGGGAAGCCTTCCCCCGCCTGTCCGCTCGCCAGAAACCGTCCCCCGCACTCCACAGCACTGCTGGAAGAGCAATGCACGGGTGTAGAAATCGACCAGCCAAGGCACTGGATCAGACCTCGCTTAATGTTCCTTCCTTCCTCCCTTCCTTCCTTCTTTCCTTTTCCTTCCTTTCCTTCTTTCTTCCTTTCTTTCGTTCCTTTTCTTTCTTTCTTTCCTCCTTTCTTTCTTTCTCTCTCTCTCTCTTTCCTTTCTCTCTTTCTTTCTCTTTTTGTAGCTTGGCCTTTCTCCCTATCGAAAAATAAACTAAGAGGGTTTTTTTTCAGCCTGTCCTCCCAGGGATCACCTGCCTTTCTCTGCCTCCGAGACCCTCAACAGAATTTTCATGCTAAAATACCTGCTGCCTGACGACGTGACACCCCCATGCACAGCATTTTAAGCCCTGAGCCACTTTTCAATATACAGCATCCTTTTCGCTGAGTTCCCAAAGTCATTTGGATAAAATCAGCCCATTAGCTTTTTTCATGGAAGCATCCTTAATCAATGTGGCATTTTTTTTCCTTCCAGGAGTCATCTCACAGCTTCCAATCTCCAGGGGGGTCTTCAAAATGTCCTGCCCCGAAGAGATACCCTTATTTGGTGCACAGCTTATGAAATCTGGGGCTCAAGGGAGCCTCCTGCCATTTGGCATGGGGTCTCAGCTCACCCTTTTTAGAGACAAGAACAGGTGGCCGGCTTGCGGCCGCGGTATCATTTTGGTCTCTTGCGTGAGCCACAGGAAGCACCCTTCCCTGGAGAATCTGCATTCAGTCCGGGGGCTCTCCAGCCACACGAAGCGATTCAGCAGCAGATCAGTTCTCTGCTTAATTTGGGCTCAGTCACAACGAAAGTCTCCTCTTTGTCTGATTTTAAAATTCCTTTAAATAGGAGCAGGTAGCTTTCCGAGAAAGAAGAAGAAATCTCAATTCTTGGTGGCCACGGAATAAAATAAGCGGAATCTCTGGTTTTTTTTTTTTGTAGTCCCCTCTTTATTTTGAAAACTTTCAGTTAAATTACAGCCCCGGCTTAATTTCGGTATGTTGTCTGCTTCAAGAGGTTGAAAAATTGGGCCGCTGTTTTATTAATGATGGTGGGAGGAGGCTGAAAAATGCACAGCCTGAATTCTACATTGACAAGAGAATGATTTATTAACCACACAGTCTCTCCTTGTGCTTCTTTAAAAAATGCCATTTTTTCCCCAGGTAAGAGTCGTGGCACAGATTGGACAGTTGGAAAGAAAATAATACAATGGGCAGAGAATTATATTTAGAATAAAAAAAACATAAAAAATAAAATTTGTCACAGATGGGCTTGTTGAGAAAATGCAATGAGGCTTGGATTTGGAGACCAGTTTTAAAATCCTCTCCATGGTGAGTGAGAGCCTTATGTGCTCTATGAAGTTTTCTTTTATGGCTAGACCTTTATTTGGTTCCATAAGTTGTCAAAAAGGCAAGGGGCATCTGGGAGAGGAAGCTCAAAAAAAATCAAAATGATAAAAGATTTATGCAATCTGAAAGCAAACCAGAATCAGGTTAGGTGGTTTATCTGCAAACAGTACAAAAGTGGAGATATTGGCATTCACCTCGGAGAGTTAAAGAGACCTCTCAC
>JANHZU010002683.1:410099-425332 GCA_032468055.1 Acrochordus granulatus | reverse complement strand
ACTTTACACTACTTGCTTCCTTCCTATAGTCTATGTATATTCTCATTAATTTAGGTCATGATTTGTAATATAATTGCAAAAAATGCAAACTTTCTTAAAAAGGCAATTGGACTCTTATTATTAGATGTAATCGGAAAATGTTTCGTCCCCTATCTAGGAGAATTTATCAATTCCATATGAAAAAAGAAACAAAAAAGGAATGGTAAAAAAAATATACATTTTTTTCAAAAAGGATAGGATACAGGATACACAGAAAGGTCGTCACATAACAAGCTAAACAGAATGATAAGGTAAGCAATAAAGATTTAGAGAAAGATTTGTCTTAGGGGTCAGCACAATAACATATCAGAGGCTGCAGAAAGTTTTTTTTTGTAAATAAGTTAAAGCAACACTGTAAGCAAGAGGCAATTGAAATCTGGTCCCCCATTAATGAAAGGATTTAACATGTTTTTATAAATACATTATTTGATTCCTCTCAAAAGCTAGTTCTTTCTATATTTCAAACTGGCTTTCTATATTTCTTTCCTATCAGTATATGCATATTTTTTAAAAATCCATCAATTTCCCCATCTTTTAAATATTTCTAAATAGTTGTACAAATTCATATAATTCTATTTTGTTTGTAATTTACATTTAACTTCCAATTGTTTCCTCAGTTTTCCCAAACATAATTACTTTGTTCAATATACTAATTTTTCGATATTCTCCACTCATTGTACAGTCTATCTAACTTTAGTTACAAATCATTCATGTTCTGAATGCATAACACAACCTCAAAAAAATGCTTATGTCTCCAACATAATTTAAAACATCACCACGGGCTTTCCGTATACAGTACAATTTATCTATAAAGATATTAAAAAATCAAGGGGACATCAGACAGTTCTTTACTCCTTGATCTATCATTGACTAAGCATCCCATTTATTCTCATGCACATTTACTTCTATCAAATATTGCTCTTACCATATTCAGCAACCCACCTACAATTCCATAGTTATGCAAAACATCCATAATTCAAGCCTATTCACTTTATCAAATATTTTCACTAATCCAACAAACATAAACTTGCTTTCTCAGATTCATAGTTCTCAGTTAAAACTTTACAACTGCAGTCTTAGTATATTTCAACATGTCACTGCATTATGTCTTCCTTTTCATTTATTTTTTTTAGATACTAACATTTATAATACTGGACTCAGTTTCAGTATCATTCTGACATATCACTATCCTCTTTAGCTATATGTGAGCATAGGAATAAATTTACACTTAAATTATGTGTTAGAAATAAACATACTTTTTTAAGCAGATACATGACAGCCAGCATTTTTAATCATTCTCATTCTTGTGTCCCCCGTTGGCCCAGTCACATTCCATATTCCCACTCATTCTTTCATGTTCATGGACTGCATTAATTCAGCTTGTTGTATAATGCTTCTTAAAACTCACTTCTGATTCTTCCATTATCCTCATTCACTGGAGGATAATTAGCTTTTATTATTAAAAGCTAAGACTGCTAGCAGAATGCTATAGAATTAAAACACTAAAATATCTTTATAAAATACGCAGCTATCCCCAACTTACAGATTTCTATTTTCATATCCACAACAACCTAAATGACTCCATTTCATATTTTCTGACATGATTTTAGCTCCCCTTTATTCACACTTCAAATCTACACCTTCACCTCCCTGCATGTGTTTATCAATTTCACTCCACAAGATCAGCCTGTTTTTATTCAAAACTGTACATCCTCTTCCTTTTTTAAAAAAATCACAGGCATTCATTGTTCATTTGTTAATACATGCAGTTTCACATGATGCATCTTATAGTAAAAAATATAAGTTAAGCAGCCAAAATAATAAATTGCCCAATATTACAAAACTCTAGATAACATAACACTTGAGATGTGGATGAACAAGGCCTCTACAATTGCCACATTAGAAAAAAATCACAAAGTTAAAATAATGAGACATCAGAGGCAAGAACCACACTTTGGATAGATTTTATGGTCTCTCTCAATAGTAAGAGATTATAATAGGGTATTACTTACATATATGGAAATTTGTAAATGTACATTTATTTACAATAAGTCTTATTTACAATGTAGTAGGGCTGTTTTGTTTGCTATATCTTCTTTTCCTCCATGTATCTTGAATTTATGTTAGCTGATATAGTTTGGTAACCATAGTTCAATAAAAACAGTGAAAAAATATTCCAAATTGCAATTCCATATATTCTGGTCATCAACAGATGGACCCAGGAGTATTGATTTTCACCACTTATTCTGGTGGTGGTCAACCAAGGCTTTCACATAAAGAAAAATAAGATTACCAGTTTTAGTCATACCTACTGCACTTACACCATACCTGATAATATAAGGAAGCTACCAGTTATTTTGGCATATTTTAATCAAGGTGCTACAAGCACAAGCATAATTTATTTTTTTCCTGAAGATATTTGCCTAATTTATGCAAGGAAGATGTCTAATCTGGAGACTACCTTACAATCCATCAAACAGTTGCCCATATTTCAGTAATTCAGAAGTTATGCACTATGCTAATACATTCTCAGGATGACTACTATATCTAAACAGTGGCGTTAAATTAACAGAGAGATCTAAAATGATGCTTTGATGTGGATATAATACAGATTTCTTTCACATAATACTATAATGAAAGGCTGTTGACCCTGAAATGCTGAAAACAGCATAACCCTATCAGTTCTTCCTTTAAGTTAGCCAAAAGGACAATTAAGGACTCTTAGTTAATGCCCTGCATTCCATGCACATTTTTAGTTCACATTGTGTCATTTGCCTCATGATACCTGAAAACAAAAGAAGTGGTTGCTATTAATGCCAAGACTGTACAACAAATGTACCTCTGTGGTAGGAAGGGAGGCTGGCTTGAATCAAGAAAGTGGTAAACAGGATGAGATGATTCCCGCTGATGGAAAAAGCATCCCTCCCACATATTCTGAAGAGCTTTGGCATTGCAAATAGTAATAATTTGTGAGTGCGTATATGTGTGAGAGAGATTTTGGATGTATCACAGCTGAGTCAAAAATAAAGACTGATGATCTTGTGGAATTGCAGAGGTGCGAAGTGTTCAAGATCTAAACCAAGGTTTTAAAATTAAAATTGGAGAAAGGCCTACATTTTAGGATTACTGTGAAAACCACAAGAGTTAATATATAAATTGAAATTCTTGGATTACCAATGAAGATTTTGATTGGCTGAAATTTAGGTATATCTTTGGGTATAGATGGAAACTGAGTAAAAGGGCACAAAGCAAAGGAAATGTAGGAGGTGTGAACATTTCAGAGGAGAATATAGTCTGTTCAGCTAGATATGTTAAATGAAGTAATTTACAATCATGAGGCATACTGTATAATTGCCTTTATATACTTCAAGACAAATTCTAATTTCAGATGAGCATTGTTGGAGGTTGAAGCATTCTATGTATGCATATCAGCATTCCTGAAGGTGGGAATCTAAGGCGAGCAAGGATAAGTGAAAAGAGATCTATTTACAGAAATAGGCAAAGCCTAGCACCCCTCTAATTACAATTAATAAGACAAGGAAAATAGGAATGAGAGAAGGAATAGCTGTGTTAATTTAATTCTTAATGTTAACTTTTAACTCTAATACAGTTTAGTTTACATTAATGTTTTGTCCCATGCCAATTATGGGGAAACTTCAGTCCCCCCACTTCTGCAAAACATTAATGTTTTGTCCCATGCCAATTATGGGGAAACTTCAGTTCCCCCACTTCTGCAAAATAACCAGGTGTGCCTCTGATGTTCCTAGAGACATAGCCCAGTAGAAAAGTAAAGAGGAAAAAATGCAAGCACTGCCTAGTTTGAAACATGTTAGTGGATAAAATGGCCCTTTAGGGAAGAAAAGGTGAGATGTTTGCCATTTCCAAAATATTTCAAATATTTTTGACCTTCCATTGCTCTATTTTTTTTCTTTCAGAACTATCTATGAGGCCCTTTGCCTGAATGAATAAGTGGGGGCAAATTATATTTATCAGTGAATTCTTGAATGAGAATTGAATTTGAAGAAAAAGCAATTTTGTGTATTTTTTAATTTTTATTTATTTCTTTACATCCTGCCTTTTTATTATCTTTACAAATACTGTAACTCAAGGTGGCTAACATATCCAACACATCTTCCTTTTCCTATTTTCCCCACAACAACAACCCTATGAGATGGGTTAGGCTCACCTTATACAACCAGAATTTGAGATCCAAGCATAGAAGACTCAAATGCTAAGAATCTTTTTTTTTTCCAAATATAATTCTCCAGTTTGGGGGACTTGCTAAGAGGCTCATCTCTGGCCATTCCGGGTGAATGAAAGGACCTCATTTATTTTAGCTTGAATGCAGAATGTTTTTTATCATTATGGGGTTGCTGGGAGGCCTGCAAACTTACTTTGACAGCTGTGTTTTTCTCACTGCCTTGGAACACACTGGCCTCTCTTCAAACCTTCCCCCCAGCTGGATGGAGTCTTGGGGAGTGCCTGGAATTAGTATACAATTATAACAAGAGGCACAACTTACCATGGATGGGACAGCTTCTGTCTTTTAATAAAATGTCTTTGTTAGCAAAGGTGCTCCCAGACTCCTGATTTTTTGCCACCAGAGACTAACATGACTGTCTTCCTATAATGGTGACTCCATGGTCATTTTTCAATCCCAGTCCTTACCTTAACAAAGTTGCTGTTTCTATCTCACACTTCCTAAAATAAACTCAAAAGCTAAATTTAGACTAATAAGAGTGGCAGGAAGAGCCAGGAGACAAACTACTGACTTTAAATTTTTAGAAACACATGGACTGTGAAAGTGCACAGAGAATGGGTTACGTCCTGGCTTGCTGAAGTGCAACTTGGGAATTTATAAACCACAATATGCAAAAGCAACCATAGCAAACTGGAGGATGGCTTGGCACAAGATTTGCACCCAAGAATATACAGAAATTGTGCAAAGAGTTATACGGAGCAGTTTCCAAATATCACTGCTGATCTGGATAAAATTGGAGAGAAAATCTGCATAATAACAATAAACATACTTTATAATAATAAACTGCTGTTTAGTTAGCATTCTACTTATATACCATCTGAAATCTACCTTCTGGATCCAATTGATGTATCCACATTGAAGAAGAGAAGATTTTATCAGACTCTGGAGGCCACGCTGGGAAGAGAACCAAATTGTCTTCTAGAGCTGCACAAGCTCTGGAGGGTTTTTCCACTGAACTTGAGAGAGATTCATCAAGAGGAATCATCCCAGAAGGCAGAAGCAAAACCAGTGGATAAAGACAATGAAGAAGCGGGTTGAGGAGGACCTGACTGAGACATCAGGAGGAACTTCTAGCTGTACCATGATTTAACTGATGAAAGAGGCATCCATCCAGGCCTTCAAGCAGGGTCCAGATAGTCATCTGTCACGAATGCTAGCAAGGATTCTATGATAATCAGTGGGTTGGATTGAATGATCTTTAATCCCTCTTCCAATGCCAATTCAAAGGATGCATGATTAACCCAAACTTACTCATGTATAATTCAGCTTCTTTCAAAGGGTTACATCTGGCTGAACACAGAAAATGGCTGCATTCACATATTACACTAAGCACAGCTTGTTTGTAGTTTACTGAATAACCCAAACTGGATGGATTCATGCAGCCTTTAAGCCTGCAAATGACACTGGCCAGCTTCAAACAAGCCAACCACATTGATGTGTGGGGTGTGGTGGGTTGCCTTTAATGGGATGCACAGCACAAGTGTGTTTCTTCTCTTTCAACAACATGCTCAGTAAAGGCACAGAATTGACAGTGAAGAAAAGACCCTGAGAGCAGGCCACAAAGCCCACTCTGGGCCTGCAATTTGTCTCTTCACTTTTACCCAATTCATACTAGTTTTGATTTGATCCAATGAATGAGAATTTTTGGAGGCTTTTTTTTAAAGGAGTGGAGAATTTTGATGCATAGGTAGAATGTGCTGGCAGTTTTTTAGGAATGAAGTAGCCAAGATATATATGTATGGGTGTGAATGGTCTATCTTTCATTGCACAGCATTCTCTCTGGGAGTCTGTGTCCACCATTGTTTCCCCTGCTCCTGTTCAAAACCAAAGGAAGGTTTTAGAAGAGATCTTGTTGTGGGAGCCTTTTTTGGAGTGGGAAACAGGAGCACAAGGGAGGCACCATCATATTCTGGTACTTTGCAATGAGAAAGGAAGCTGAAAAACACCAGAAAGAGAAACTTTGAGGAAATTCTCAAACATCACAAGAAAGAAAAACAGAAACCTCTTTTGCAGGGAAAAAAACATTTGAGACATTGCCAAGTGGATTTCAACACAATGTTTGTTTGTTTAAGTATGACCTAGTGCAACTGATCAAGTTTTATGTAACACATACAACCTCCTTTTTAGCCCAGCCATGGTGAATGCCAGTCATAGTGACATAAGAACTTATTCAAAGCTGAAAATATCTAATGGACATCCAGATATTTGAGTGAAGGAGCCACTAAATTCAACTGGGCTGGATTGGCTATGACCAAGAAAGCACCCAAGCCTGCAAACCTTTGAATTACAAAAAAAATCACATCTTGCACATTAATTCTAATAACTGGCTTCCAGAGCTATTTGTATGCAGAGGCCATGTGAGCGATGGTATGGGCTGTTTCAGCTATATAATTACTGTCTTTTATAGCATCATCCAAAGTGTGCAATTACTCCCTGGACCCAATCTCATTTCATCTGGGATGAAATGTCCTACCAGACCAGCCAGCAAAGTTAAATAATAATTAGTTGCTCTTGGCAGTGATGGATATTTGTCAGCAAAAGGCCTAGAATAACTTGGAGGAACTCTTGTAAAAGCAATACACAACATTGTTTCTAAAGGGCTGGAGCAAGGGGTTGATCCCATGTATCATGCTACATGATTTTGCATCCTGCAGAGAACCAGCCAATAGGTTTGCAAAACCATGGTTTCTAGTAGTGTTTCTTAACCTCAGCAATTTTAAGATGTGCCCATACAACTCCATACATGTGGAAATTGAAGTCAACACATCTTAAAGTTGACAAACACTGGTTTATGATATGGAATGCAGAACTCTTAGCCCACACTGGCTGACTCCATTAGTCACAGCTAATTTGAACTACATATCACAGCAGCTATGATATGCAGTTCAAATTGCCAATGTTACATACATACAAACTAAAACATGATCTTAGATGGGATTTCTTCATCTTTCAATCCATTCTTATTTCAAAAGATGAACAATTCAAGTATGCAGGGAAGGCCAGTTTTATTTGTCAGCAAGAGCAAGAAACAGAAATGAATAGTCAAGCAATTTCTTCAGTCAAGGTTGGAGCCTTCTGTTCATATTCAGGAAAAAAACAGTTTTATGAGAGGGAGCAGCAGATACAACTTTGCCCCAAAGACAAGCCTTAAAAGAAGTAAAAAAACTGGAATTCCATTGGGTTAAAACATCACCTCCTGATGGCTTTTTTCAGAATGATCTGAATTTCACAGCTTTGACTTGATTTCCCTCCTAGGAAGATCTTCATTTATGGGTTTATTTGGCCACGATCCGGCCCATAAAGTAGACTCCGTAAACTTCCTTTACATCACCTTTCACATTCAATATGGCTGATCCAGTTATAGGCTGATTGGGCTGTGGGATGAGACAATGGAGACCCTGAATTTGCAGGCTTCTGAAGGAAAGGAAGGCTTAGACCCTGCTCCCTTTAAAGCTGCAGTTCCCAACCTTAGCAAGTTTAAGATATGTGGATTTCTGGGAGTTGAAGCCCCACATCTTAAAGCTGACACGATTGAAAAGCACTGTTCTATATGGTGTCCTCAGGCCATTTTCATCCATTCTCCATTCTTCCCATGAAATGTTTCTGTCTGGTATTTTGAAATCTGGGGAATTCTGGGAATTGAAGTCCACAGATTTTAAACTTGTCAAGGCTGAGAATGCCCCCAATCCATCTTAATCAAATTGGCTTTGAAGCCTGTCAACTTACATCTGAGCCAGCAGGGGGCACCCAAGAAACGATTATGGTTTTCGTCTGCCCACGCTCCACCATTCCTTTGACTGGGTCTATGCTGAATCCTTTCAGCTGCAAAACTTGCAAGCCTTCCCAGATGAATTCAACATTCTGCAGAAAAGGAAGGGTGGCAACATTCAATCAAAGGGTGAAACCCTTTACCAATCAATCAATCCAATCTTCTTTTTGGTCATAGATCAGCATAAAATACAAGCAAGAAAAATTATATCTGTTTCAATAATACCCTGAAACTATGAGAAAATATTATTAAAAGCTAAGACTGCTAGCAGAATGCTATAGAATTAAAACACTAAAATATCTTTATAAAAATCCTTGGTGTTCATACAAAGGCTAGAGATCAGTGTTTCTCAACCTTGGCAACTTTAAGGTGTGTGGATTTCAATGTTCAGAATTTTGGGAATTGAAGTCCACACATCTTCAAGTTGCCATGGCGGAAAAACACTGTTATAGATTAAAGAGGGTGAGGTGGGCTCCGAAAGCCACAAAAAAGATGGAAAAGCAGGTATAGATTAAAAAGAAATAAAAGAGGAATTTTCAGTAAGTTTATCCAAACCTACTACTCTCAATTATCCGCCTGCAAATTTTAATAGCTATTAATATAAAATCTAGTGACATCGTATATAATAAATGGTCCCTTCTCTGAAAGGAAAAATTAAGAAAAAAATGTCATGTTATTATTCCTGGATTCTGTAACTATTGTAAATACATGCCAATTGCCAAGAGCCCAAATTTTGATCATGTGACCATGGGAATGCCACAATGGTTGTAAGTATGAGTACAAGTCATAAGTCACTTTTTTTAACACCACTGCAACTCCATTAAGCAAATGGTTGTAAACCAAGGACTACCTGTAATGTGTCTAATCTGTAAAGTGGACTATGGTGAAGATTTTCCCCCCAGTCCTCTTCTATTTCTGGCCAAATCCTCCCCTGAACCCCACAATTAGCTCTTGACAAATGCTTGCCACCCCCACCAAAACTGCCATACCTTCTTTGATGCAAACTGAGCAGTCCGTATGGCTCCGACTTTCAACTCCCGCACTGCTGGGATAACCAGAGTCTCTGACTGAATGCACTTCAGGCTGACCAGGATGGAGTTGGTGGCTTTTTCAGTTTCTGCAGAGATCAATTTTGTCCGTTAGTGGTGGGAGAATGGGGAAGACGTCAGGATAAAAACCAAACAGCAAGCAGGATTCCCATGGCAGCCTAGCTAAATATTAAAGAAATTAATTACATTGACCTAAAACAGTACTTTCCCCTTTTAGTAGAATGAATGATCCTGTTGATTCTGTCATGGTTTGTTGAACAAATCATCATTGGTTGGTTGGTCCAACATGCTAACGAAAGCACATCAGGCCAAAAGATGAGAATTCAGCTCACTTTGTGGCTCCAAATTGGATTTGGAGTAGAGGGATGTTCTTAAGATCCCCAATCATAAAATTAAATGAATCTGGTTGTCCAGTGAGATCCTATTGTTAGGATGATGATGATGATCCTTGGATGCTGGAGGCAAAATATAACAACCCTGTGTGGTAGCTCGGAATAAACCTCTTTGGGACAGTTTGGTATTCCTTCCCATCATCTGCCCACTGGACCCCAGATTTTTATCCTTGCAGTTTCCAAGCCAAACACGGGCTGAGTTTAACTCTCTTAGGCTGCATCACCTGCTTTGGATGCTTCTTCACTCATGGGGGTTAGCACAGCCAGTGACTCAAAGGGCACGTCCAACAGCTCACCACCTTCCACATACATGATGTGGTTCCTTGCTGCCCCTTTCAGCTGTATCACCCGGATAACTTCCTGCAAGGAGTTTCAAGCAGTTTGAGATTTCTAAATGCCTCTTGATAACACCCCCAAGTCATTCCAATGACCCTTCCAAGATTGGATGACCCTCAGGCTGACTGGTGAATTCTGGGAATTGAAGTCCACACATCTTAAAGTCCCCAAGGTTGAGAAACACTTCTCTTCAGGTTCAGAAATCCTTGAAAAACATCTACATATCTCATTCCTCAGCCCCTGGGTCACTTGGAGGTCACCTAAGGGGAAATTCTAAGTTTTCATCCAATCCAATTAGAGAACACCAGGCTAGAAAAAACAATCTTATCACTTTGAAACTGGGAAATCTGGGATTCAAATGAGAATGTTTTCCTCTACCCACTTCATTACCTTTCATGTCATATCATCTTCATTACATGTCTGAAGGCAGGAACACTACTCTGTTTAAGCACTGAGGAAAAAAAACTTAGGGAATGTGCACCTGTCCCCAAACCAACCTTATCAAAAAGCAAGATCTGGACACGGTCGGAATAATATAAGCTTTCGTGATCAGGACTGAAAGTGACGGTAAACTCCTGAGACTTCCCAACACCAATGATACCTTGCATTGGGAAGATACTGAACACACTCAGGCCACTATAATTTTGTGTACCTGGGAAAATAATTGGTAAACTGAGCATTAGGAAATAGTTTCTGTAGCAGTGCTGAAAATCTGAAAATGAAATAGGAAAACCAGGTTGTTAACCAGGTTATCCCAAGGAAAAACACTCAGGATTCAGTCACTTCAGGGAACCAAATCCTATTAGGAATCCTAATCATTATTCATTGTTATTTTAAGGTATTTCAGTTCCTCTCTTAGTTTCTAACAAATGCCTTATTCTCTTTCTCATTTAACTGGAGAAATGTACATATTTCACTTATTAAAAGCCATTCCAAAGCCCACAAATATTTTTTTAAGGTATGTAGGTGGATAAATAGATAAGATAGACAAGTAAATTGATAAGATAGGCAAGAAATAGATAGGTAAGAGAGAGATAAAAATTCTTGCCACGTGTTTTGCCATGATACTTCCCCACCTCCCAAAAAACCATAGTAAAGGTAATTTAACCTGATCCACTATGTAACTGGAACATGAATCTCGCTGAAGATTTTATTCAAATATGAACTACAGTATAATCATGAAACAATACAGTTCAGAGTTCAACATCACCCCCATATCTAGCATGAAATAGCATTTAGAACACGGCCATTTTTTTACCAACTATATGTGTTTCTCTTGGGCTGTTAAGGAATGGAGGAAACTTCTGCAGTTCTTGATATCTGTCTGGGGAAAGCGAGTCCAGGATGATAGAATATTTCAAGGCTAAAGGAGAAATGTTCTCGATCTGCAAAAGAATTATCAACCAAAAATGATGCTGAATTTAAGCCGTTTTTCCTAGATAGCACAGTTCAAATGTTGCTGGCCTTTTGACAAAAGTGAGGAAACTTTTTCCTCTCCCTTATGGATTGAGAAATAAAATAACAGTGGAGATAAAATAACAGTGGAGAAGTAATTTTTAACATGTTGATCCTTCCTTTGAGGGATTGAGAAATCTAGCTGGCTGTCATGGATCAGACCAGCAATATGGTTGCAATATTACATATTTCATACAACCTTTGTTCCAAAAATGGATGGTCTCTAATCTGAGAAGACTGTCCCCCATAAAAAAGATTTACCAACTCAAAAAGATGTACATTGTTTGATGAACCAGACATTGTTATAATGTTCCTGTCATTATGCTTGTTTGTTTTTATGCGAAATCTGCCAGAAAATTATTTGGCCATGTTGTCTAGATTGGTTTTGAGGCTGCCTGTATTGTTATTTTTTCCAATCCTGATTTTAAGGAGGACTCTGCAAACTTTCAAAGTCCCTCTCTGAGGGAGATGGGTGGCTCATAAATGTGAAAAATAAATAAACACAAATACATTTGTTTTAAATCCCCCAAGGATTAATTAATTTATTCAATCAAAAATTGCTAGATCACAGCTGATGGCAAGGCTGACCTTGGCTTTTCTCAAGAAGCTAAACTGGATTAGAATAGGGTGGCTAGAACAAATCTGAATAAGATAATTAGAAGTAGTAATAGTAATGAGATGGGAAACTACTAGAAAATCCCAGAGACAAAGTTCATTTTAAAAAAATCTTGGAAACAGCAACGACAAACTTCTTCATACTGTTGCCAAGAATAAAACACAAGTGTCTCCATGAGAATGCCAGTTCTGAGCATGATTCCCAGAATTACAACACTGAAAATAGTGTTTTGAAAGCACTGGGTAACTTCAGATGTCATATATATTTGCTAGCTGCACTACAAGAATTCTGCAAAATTAATCACTATTGTCCTTCCGAGAAGGCTTGAGGGAGACTTTAGTGAAGAAAGAGTGACTGATTTTTCTTGCGTTAACACTTAGCCTTAATGGGTAGTGTAAGGTTGAGAATTGTCAATCACCATTTGTGGCTCAACATCTTAACAAGGGTATATTGATTGCTTAAAAAAACATTCTGTGAAATCAGAGTGCAACTGATTCATAGAGACACGAGTAACCTGATGACAGGTTGAATTCAAAATTAAAATTTTCTATACCATTTCTTAGCCATTCACTGAAGTTTGCTTTACCAAGTGGTGGCATTTCCCTGCAAATAAAACCTGCATAAAATCACAGTAATTCCCCCACCAATTTGGGCTCACTCATGGCTGGGGAAATGGTTACAGGATAAAAGCTCTTCCTTGGACCCTACCTTGAAAATAGATGTGGTGGTTTCCTTGGAAACCACATATCCCATATTCAACACATCATCTTCCAGTGAACATGCAATAGAAGTGATCACTCCCCTGCCAGTCAAAGTAAGAGTCAGGGTGGCTTTCTCAGTTCGGATTTCCAGGATTTCAAAATACTAGAAAGAGAAATTTCATGGGAAGAATGTAGAATTAACAAAATGGTGGCACAGCAGCTTAATGATGCCAGTTGTGTCGACCAGAAATGCCGGCACTCTGGCAGTTCAAGCTGCAGCTCCGTATGATGGGGTGAGCTCCCATCACTCACCTCCAGCTCCTGCTCACCCAGCAGTTTGAAAGCACATGAAAATGCGAGTAGATTGATGGGTACCTCCTTTGGGGGGGAAAACACTGACCAGCATACGACAGAGCAGCGAGTTGGCATGGGACTCACCCATCCCGGGAGCCTCAGAGGATGCCCCAGATGTGATCATCGCTGGCCAGCCAAGGGAGATGGGGTTAACATGTAATATGTAAATGTATAGTCTCTAATCTATGTAAGCCACCAAGAGTCTTCAGAAATTGGCGACATAGAAATGTGATCAATAAATAAAAATGGCTAGAGGACACCATATAGAACAGTATTTCTCAACCTTATCAACTTTGATATGTGGGACTTCAACTCCAAGAATTCTCCAGGAGCCACTTTGGGAATGAAAAAACTCACCGACTTACTTTCCTCTGGACAGAAGCTAAGGACTAGGTCCCGGGATTCCCCTTCCCTGAGTGAACAAATTGGATTTGCCAACAGAAAGGGTCCAAAGGGATCAAGAAGAGAATATCCCAGCTGGAAAATTCAGGTCAAAGAAAACACCTTATTCCTAACTTTGGACCAACAATACAAACAATCTTGCACTGCCAACTGGGAAGCATTGGATGACATATGCAGACCCTTCCTTCTAAGACAATGATTTTATGCCCAGGAGCAGGTTTATTTTCCTGGAACCTTTTATAAGCTGAGCTTGCATCTTTCTATTTTCTTCCTCCTTCCTCACCATCTTCTTTTTATTCACGTTATGATTTTTCAATTGTAAGTCTGCAGGTAAAGTTTGTCTCAGAGTTATTATTTCTAAATCAGAGTGGAGCTATCTGGTTAAAAAAAGTAGTTAAACAAATTATTATTTTTTAAAAAGAAAACTAATCTAGTGGGGAAAGTGGTGCAGCAACAGGGACTAATTTAATTTAAAGGATACAACCAAGTGTTCATTGGATATATTCTGAATCACCACTTCTTTCTTGATTCTGTGTCCTGTGGGATAAGATAGCCCATGTGATAAAGCCAATATAGAACAATTTTAAAAACAGAACATCACCAAGGAGCCATTTTCTCATTGATTCAGAGAAGTATAAATTCTAAAGAAAAAATTTGCACTTTACATATACATCCTGTTTCACCAAACCAACTTTGGGAGACCTGTAACCCTGCAGAAATTGTGGATCTATAATTCAAAGCATTATTGCTATTGACAATATTAGCTGAAATCTCTAGAAATTACAGTTAACAACATTTGTGTCTGTGTGTCCATATATCACAGGTTCCTTTACAGTAGGATCAGAGATCAGCAATGCCTGAATCAGGAGATACACTAAGCCAAGTTGTGGATTGCTTCATTTTGTCTTAGACAATCAGGCAAACCCAGCAACTGTGATCTGTAAACCACAATTGTTGGCAGGGAAAAGCCAACCAATTTATAATAAGCATGGTTAAGTGAGCTATGACTTAACATGACTACAGATTCAGCCTTAATGTTGGGAGTTTATGCTCCCTGCTCTAGCTACATTTATCTGATTTATAGGTGAATTGCCAGAAATCACAGGAAATCACTGTTAGCCTGCCCTATACAAACTCATGTATTGTTCTTGTATTCCAAAATAAGATATTTTGTTTTTGACCCTCTTGTTAAAATACATGCTTATAAGGCCACTGAGAATATTTGTGGATTTCCACCAGAAAACATCAATGTTTATGAATTAAATTCTGCCAAGGGGAGGAAAAAACAATGATTCAAAGTGAACATTTCATACCAACTGCAATGTCCCCAAAGTTGAAGAAAGTTCTCCCATTATTTGAAGTTACCACCACGACAGGAGCGACAGATGGGCAATCGAGCTCCAAGTATAAGGTATTGTAAGGACTGTAGACGGAAAATATATTTCAGTTCAAATACTCATTTCCATCACAGAAAGCATAGTGGCCATGAATGCTACAGGATCCCCAGAACTTTCGTTATTCAGAAAAGATCACTTTTGAAAAAACTAACTTTATGCTTGAGAAAAGATACTGAACTAAGAGAAAATTATTTTTGGAGCTATTTCAGTGAAAAATTGCATTCCCAATTCTGATTAATTAAAAATGTTTGTAACATAGCATTCTACAGTACTAGCACTCAGAAACTATATTGAATAATTTATTGCTCCATCCCTATTTATTTTTTTAATCAAATATATTAAATATGATACTTGGAAACAGAATTTTGTCTCCTAATCTTAAATACTTCCCCCAGTGAGGCACCACCTTGCTGTGGTTGGGGGGCTTGTGTGCTCTGAAGAAGATGAGAGCTCTGCCAGAGG
>JANHZU010002683.1:358217-368518 GCA_032468055.1 Acrochordus granulatus | reverse complement strand
AGACAGGGGGGCCTGGCGTAATGCAGTCCATGGGGTCGCGAAGAGTCGGACACGACTGCACGACTGAACAACAAACATTTTTAGAGAAACAGCATAATTCTGAACATATTAGCATCAAACTAAATCCCACTTGCCTGCCCCTGCTATATTTCACACTAGATTTGTTTGGCTCAAATAAAATATTTCTTGCAAGGTGTAATAGTAAAATTATCCTCAATGTACTATGATTCTCTAATGGCAAAGATGTGCTTATGAATTTAATTCTGCAAATGACCTGGTGTTCAGTCCTACTTTACTTCTCTTGTGCTGGGTTCATTGTGTTCTATGAGAACCAGCTTGGAAAGAGACGGGGCTAGGGAAAAAAATACACTTTGGAAAATTTTCCTCCATAAAGCATGAAGAAGGTGAAGGTAAACAGGCAAGAACTTTCAAAAAAGACAGGAAAACTCTGCAAAAGCCAATAGAGCTCTTGCTGGAAGTATCATAGATTTCCCAGGAGGACTGAGAGCAAAGCAGCTGTTAAAAAGATTACTGGGAGGTGCATGTGGGATGGGAATAATTGAAATAATTGGAATGTTACAAGGATGGCTTTCTGCTTTGTGGAGGAGGTAAGCATTGCATAAAAGAAATGTTATGTAAAGGCCCAGCTGGGAAAAAAGCTATAACTCCAATTACAAGCTCCTGTTTCTTGGCCTCTCTAAGCAGTGCTAGGAAAGACCCAAACCTGAGATGCTGCTCTCAGATTCTGTCCACATATCCTACTAAACCATGGTTTGGTTAAATGATTGAATATTGCATAAGACACAAAGGCATAAACTATGGTTTAAGACTGACAGTGTCCAATGATTTGGTTAAATCTGATTTCTTACATTAGCCAGGTGGGTTTGTTTATTTATGTATTATATATTTATTTATCAAATTTTAAAAATATGCTGTGCATCTCATGACCAAGCAACTTGATCTGCCTATTGTGCTAAGCCAGAATGTTTTTGTTTACTTTAGGCTTAAGAAGTAATGTGGCTTCAGTCACTTGTGGTTTATATGATAAATCATAACTCAACAAACTGGCTTAATTCTCATAAGGCCAAAATAAATTAAGTGTTGGAGGAGAGAAAGGAAAAAATTAATACAATCATATTATTATTATATTTTTCCCTTCTACTACAATATATGTTTCATGGGTACTTTTTATCTCTGGAAAACATAAGTGAGTGGGAATTTACATATCATTTTGTAATGCCTGAAAATTGTTAATTAACTTTGTTGTTGTTTTATCTTAAGGACCTGTTCTCCTCTTCTTTTATTTTATTTTTGCTCTCAAATTTTTAAAGAGGAATGTGATGATAGCTGGCCTGTGCTGGGTAAAACAAAAGAGGTTAACCTCCTGTTGAAGACTACTCACCCTAGGGGAACAAAAAAATACTGGCTGGATCTTTATTACGCCCCCTCCTTTCTGCCAGGGATAGAAATTTTTAGCTTATTGAATGTCACCTTGGAAACACTGAAAAGAAGGGAGAATATATATCTGTAAACAGTGGTACTATATGTACAGTTATATATAGTACTATCACAAACTTAGAAAACTGTAGTCTGCTGCTTATTCACTTTAATTCTAACATACTTGGATTTTTGTGTTCTTTTTGAAAAAAAAAATACTTTCAGGTTTTGCACCCACATAGCAGCCCTATAAGAGAAGTTGATGCTATTCAATGTCATTAAAAATATAGAATATTGTTACATGCTGTCTCCTTTCTTAGAATGGAAGAATATTATTTGGCAGTTTAGGAAGGAATGTTGCAACGTATTTGTAATAGCTGGCTTTTTAACAAGGCCGATAAGAGTATCTCAGAGTGTGTTTAAGCTATTTCTCTGTGGATGCACTCAGTACAATCCAGGTTTCACTCCTGCCCTGTGCTAAGCTATGGTGTGATTAGAGTTCACTGACTAAAACGTTATTGTCTAGATTCGCACATCTCACTCAGCTATAAATCATGGATTACAATGCACAGTGCTACAACTGTGCTTACAATTAGTATAAAGTATAAATGCTAAGCTATAAAATGGTTTGTTTGCTTTTTGCTGAGTCAATATGCGAAACTATTGTAAATCATGGTTTATGGCTTTGGGGTGAACGTTCAATTATGATATATTCAGGAAACCATTGTTAAATAATGACTTAATTAAGGGTGAGAACCCCCTCATGAAATACTTTCTTTGTATGCTAGATTCTTGTCTGTTGCTGCTATAACTAGAAATCACAGCCATTTTTTTGCCATAATTAGGCAATACATTAATGCAATGTCTTCATGGGAACAGTCACTTTGACCAACAATTCCACATTTTGACTTGGCTCTTAATGCTTATAGAATTGCCTTAAAAATAGCAAAGATATTTTGTACATCTACAAGCCTTAAAGTTCTGCCAAATATCAGTCTCTTTTTTCCTCCACAATATCTTAATTTTGTTCCTATTCTTCTTGGAATTCCTGACCATCATTAAAAGGATAGATTTATAGATACATTCTTCAAGAAATTCTCATCCTAAATGTACAATTGGAGACAATTCCATTTGAAAACATCCTTTCCTGAAAGCATCTAAATCCTCTGGGTGGGAGAGAAAGCATTATTGATCTCTCCAGCTTGGTTTTTAAAAATAGGCATGAGAGTTCAACAGTCACAGACTTTTGGAGACACTGCCACACAACAGTCACCCACTTGGGTGTCCACAGGAAAGAGCAACAGTAGTTATTGATTTTCTGCACTGAGTGGGCACAAGGGGATACTTCATTTATTGCCGATTTGGATTGATTATCAGGTTGTCAAGAGGAAGTTACTTGTTAGAAAATGATGCATTAGCAAAAGCCAAAAGCAGTACACCTTCACATTTAAATAAAAAAAGAGGCAAAACACTCTGATACCTTATCTCAGAAATCCTTGAGCCTTTGGAATCATCTTCTCAGATGAAGAAAGCATATTTCATGCAATGGAATGTAATTCCACCAGACTTGTCTATAATTAGAAACTAAATTTCATGTTGTCCAGCTAAGTGGCAGCCTATAGTCAACCTTGGGGATTTGAAGAAAAAAAAGCTAACCTAGGCCAGATCTGGCTAATACTTGGACAGGAAACTATCAGAAATTCCAGAATTTTCAACTAGATTGTAAATTGAAAAGCATCTTAAATTAAGACAACAGAAAACAACTTGTGTATTATTGCCAATAAAACTTTATCCATCTATCCATTATAATTTACCAGCCATGATCATTCCCACATTTCATCTGGCCATCCTGAAGACTTCAAGAAAGCTAATTCCAAATTAGTTGGAAACCCAATGGCTGGATTTGTGTATTATGCTAAATGTGATGACTTTGGTGAGAGGGAAGGAGGACGCTTAGTGCTTTGTATGAAGCTTTGTGTGGAAGTCAATGTATTCTGTGAATCCAGAAAATAGGTTAATCCAGTAACTAAACTAAATGTGTTATGCCATGGGTGTTCAACCTTTTGGCTTGCCTGTGCTGCATTGAGTAAAGAGGAATTGTTTTGGCTGATACAAAATATTTAATACAGTTAATGTACATGTAATGTATACAAATAATAAAGTGACTTTATTTTTTTTATCTTGTTGGGCCACAATACTAGTTGTCAAGGGCTACAGGTTGGACATGCCTGTGCTATGCAAAGCCAGACCCAGAACAGAAAACATGCCAACTGATTTGGACTGTGGCAATTTCAGGACCCTGGAGAGTTCACCCTACATAGTTCTCAGCCTACATTCACTTTCTCAGCCTACATTCACTTTCCCAGCCTACATTCACTTTCTCAAGAATTGCTCCAGTAGGGATTGTGGCCAAGAAAGACTTTAAAAACCCTGAAAACTGATTCTTCAGCTATACCCCTGATTACAGCTGAACCTACACTCCAAATGCCCCTGGGTATTTTGATATTGCTGACTGTGGCTGGGAAATTCCAAGATTTTATAAAAATTGTTTGACCTCTCCAAAGGGCACTCATCGTGTTCTACATCTTGCTTGCAACTTTTTCTCTAAGCCCTCGGAATGACCTCCAGTGTGCCAGCTCAGTCTTTTGAGGAGAGGGGGCAAGGGATCATGCTTTCAAACTGTTTAGCCAGGTAAGTTAGGAAGCCTGGCTATAAGGGAGATATTTTCAGGCATGTGGCCACTGTCCTATGAACTACTTTGAAAGAGAAGTTGATATATGAATTTTTCAGGCATTTGCTTAATAGTAAATGCATTCAGATGGGGCAGGTTTTATCCTGCAAATGTTGGTTCTAAAGGCAAACAACCATATGGCTGAGAAAAGTAAAGCAATCCCTATGGCTTCTTAAAGATTTAGAAGACAATGAACTGAAATAGATTTGACTCCAGGGCCCAAAAATGACTTATGAGGTATGACTCTGGTTTACTTGGCTGAAACAAAGGACACCCCAGGGGCCCATGAGTTCCTTCCAGCTTCTGCCAGACGCAATTCATCATTAATTTATTTTATCCAGTGAGCTCACATCTGCTCTAAATTTCCTAACATTCATATGAACTCCTTAGTTGATGCAACATTTTCTCCCATTACAAATACTGCAGCAAAAAACAACAACAACAGGATAGGCATATCAGTCAAAATGTGCTCTTAAAACAAAACTACAAATAGACTCAATCTCTTATTTATTTAGGTTTTATTTGGTTTGTATTTGCATGACATGTTAACCAGCATGGTTTACTCAAACCATTTTTCTGGATTTGCATGACAATCACAACTCAGGATGTTGGATAAGCTGAGCCTAAACTGCAAAGAGAAACTCTTTCTTCATAGAAGATTTCTCTCAATGGGGGCTACATGCTCATAGGTGGGTGACTCAAACCAGGTGAGGGGATAGGGTATCTCATGCTAGTCATACATCATGCTAAGATATGTGTTTTGTCAAGTTTTGGATAACTACAATGCAATAATTTATAAAGGTAACTTGCAAACCAAGGTTTATGGCTTGATGTAATGTGTGAATGGAGATCCTTGTGGCTAAATCAAACCATGGCATAATTTGGCAATCACATTTTGACATTTGGGTTTCTGACATTGCCTTCTTACATGCTCAACAGATTTTTGGAAAAAATACTGAATGCACACCAACAATTTTTGAAACTATGCTAAGAAACAGTTTTATCCCCTTCCTATTTTCCCTCATAACAACAACTTTATGAAGTAGTTTTAGCTGAAAGCAATCATACCATGAATCTTTCCAGGATTACTAAAAACAAAAAAGAGGTTTATATTTCTGGAATAATCATTTGCAAAATTTATGTCGCTCAAGACTCCAGCAGGAATTTCTCAGCCCTGCCCTCCTTTTTCCTTTGCACCCAGATTGCCCATTTCTGGTATGACAAATGTGCAGCCCAGCCATGCCTCAAAGCTACAAACTAACCAATCATAATTAGCCTGGGATATTGTGGAAACCTGGTCCAGAAAGCTAGTTTATAGTTCAGAGTGTCTGGGACACCCAGAAAATTAGACTGAACCAACCACAGCTCTATTAAGCATGCCTCAGCATGTCACTGAATCACAGCTCCAAAAGGTTAATTTATGGATTTGGCAGAAAATATGGTTCTCTTCCTCACAGTGGATTGGACACTTTAGCTGCCCCCCCTCCTGCCCACTTTGGGAGAGGAAAGAAAATGAGGATGGGGAGGAGAGAGGAGAGGAAAGGAAGCATTGGATCCAACCTCCAAGCCAGACAGAATGACTAATTCTGATCTTCTGGGAAAGAAGGAAAAACACATCTTGGGGTTTTTCTGCTTGTTCTCAGCCTTTTCCATGTTCTTTTGGTTTTCAGAACCTTCCGTATATGTTCCAGAAATATCATACACCCTTCTCCTTTCTCTTGTTCAAATGCAATTGTTTTGTTTCACCTCTGTTGGCTGATTTTCCTTCCTTCCTTCCTTCCTTTCTTCCACCATTCTCCCATTCTTTTTTTCTCTTCCGCCTGCAGTCTCTCTTTCTAAATCTAGGCTCTCAGTGAACACGTGTGAACGTGCTTCCTCCTCCTCCCAAGTGGATTGGATTTGCGCTGCTTTAGTAATACTCAAAATCTGTAATTTCCGAAGGGGTTTATTTTCGGCCACCAGCTTTGTGCAGTTTTCTCCCTGGCTTTCTTTTTTTATTTAAAGCACTGTCGCCTCATTTTCTTGGAGTGACCAGACCAGCCAAGGAAGGATGGAGAACTAGGCAAGGAGGAGGAGGAACAATTATCCTCGAATTTGATTTGGCGCTCTTAAGGGTGCCCTTTGCAGGCAAGCGAGAAGGAAAGGAGGCCACTGGGATAGCGTCCGGTTCTTCTCTCCCTCTTCCTTCTTCTATCCCGCTTCTCTTCCAGTTTGCGAACGTGCGCACTTCTGTTTGCTGCGGAGCCACGTCGCTTGGAGAGGCGAGGGAGCCTCCAACTTCTCACTCCCCCACTTTACTTCCACTGTGCGGAGCAGGACTGACCTTCTTACCGCGCCGCTCTCGGGAGCTGCCTACGTAGCCCCTTGCCCAAGGGACTTTGGAGAACTCCCTGCCCCACGTCGCTGCCGCTCGCCCCTTCAGTCCACGTCCCTGACTCTCGGCCGAAGATGGAAGCGCTCACCTGGGTTTTCCCCTCGTTGCTGCTTCTCTCCGCCCAGCAGCACACCTGTACCAGGTAAGAGCCTAAGAGCGAGCAAGAGGTGCCTCCCGGGCTATGCCAACCTGCGCTTGAGCACTTTTTCTGTGCCTGCTGGAGCACATGGGCCATTCTGGTGGCCGAGGCTGGCGTTGTCCTGCGTGGGCACTCCGATTTTATTTAGCTTGCATGGAAGAAAGGGGGAGTGGGGCCAGGTACTATATCCAAGGATAAAAGGAAGGCGTTCCTTTGCGCGCCACCCTGCGCTTTCAGGGGAAAACTACATTTGGGAGGACATTTCAGGCCACCAGCTGGTCCACATCTAGTCTCAAATCCAATCCACTTGGGAGGAAGCCTCCTGGCGCATAGAGAAGAGGTAGGATCAGGCACTTCTGGAGCAATCACCCTGCCCAGGGCTATTCAGAAGCCAGACCTTGCTGGTCTCACATGTAAGGAAACATAAACCCAGGTCAATATTCCAGTTTCACAGCACAGCCAGCTTTCTGGAGCTGAACAGGCAGCTTTGGAAGAGAAGATGCTCGTTTGTTGGAAAGGAGCTAGATGTTTAGCAAAGAAAGCGGCTACACATTGGTGTTAAGGGGCTCCACCTCCCCAAGACTCCCAGCATTTGCTGTGAAATCCTGTTTTTTAACTTCTGGCACTAGAAGGTGGTAGCTTGGCCAAGGGGCAAGGGTGAACAGGAGTACAGGATTAGAACCAATCTAAGCCCTGGGTCCCCCAAAATTCCCTCTAACAGATTGCCTCCAAACCTGCACAAAGGGCAGCCATGATCCATACATTTTGGGGAAGGGGTTTCATCTTCTGACAGCCACTTCCCTTCTATGCCTTTCCCCACCAGACTGCAGGTCAATTCAGAAAACTAGAGCCCAAACCAGAGGTCCCCCCTATTTAGAAAGAGTTTTGCTGGCCTCTCCACTTGCACCACAACCACTTGGGGGGTTTTGCCCGGGGTACATTTGATAGGATTCTGTACTTTCTCACTGCGGGCAAGCATTTGTGAGCATGTGTGGCTTTCAGCATACACAGAATTGTTCCCTTTTTGCCTGGGAAAAGAGGAAAAGTTGGCTTCTCAGGTTTGGTTTTGTAAAATGTCTTTTAATTCGGGATTTGAACTCAGCTCTTCAGTTGTAAGACTTTTGCCCCAAAGCTGATTGCCTGACTTGGAAGGGTGGTGAATTAAGATTACCCCTTGAGGCTCGATCAGGCTAAGTGTCTGTCTTGTTGCCAACCAGGCCTCCTTTTCTTAAAGCTCCCCAGCAGGTGTGGTATCCAAGGTGGGGTCTTTGTGATTGAAGCCATCAATAGTTTGAGAGTTTGATTGCCCTAAATTGGTCTAGCCCCCTTATAAAACCGTCTAAATTAGTGAAGATCACCACCTCTGCTTACAGCAAAATGCCATGGTTTTCACTCTGCCTGGTCTAAAGAATGTAGGTTATGCTGACAAAGAGCAAGGCAGAAGAGAGGTTTTTTTGCTGGAGAACCAAAATATACAATGTCCTATTTGTAAGAGAGGTTTTTTTGCTGGAGAACCAAAATATACAATGTCCTATTTGTTAGTCCAGAGGGATCCTCAATAGCAGGCTGAATATCCACGGAGAATGATTTCAAATGGGGCAACTGTGCACTTTTTTCTTGGCATCTGTTTCAGAGGCACTGGGTGATACCAAATAGAAAGATTAGTTCCCTGAATTAAAACATTATCTCTTTTTTTCTGGGGAGAGGTATAGGATTCCCCTTCCAGTCTGGTTTAGGTGTTTGCTTCTGAGTTAGCTGCTACAAATTCAGTCACTGGTTTCAATTTCAAAAACTTCAAGTCAAGCTTTTCTCTCTTTGCAATACTCCAAAAAGATTAAATTAAGGAGTGAAGAGCAATTCTCCTAGCAATAATTTTCCAGCTTTACAGTATGAACTGCCCTTTAAAGGATTTCCAATATTCCCAGAAGATGGAAGTATTCTTTGTAAGCAAAAAAGCCCTGGTTCACACACAGATTAACCAATGTAGCTTGATCATAGCTTGTTGAGTATGCCATGATTTGCTGGTTTTCTACAATACAGGAAAAGGATAAATGGTGGCTGACTCCAAACAAGGAATGGGTTCACACAACATGGTCAACCAACCACCAAGTTGTGGCCATGATGGCTTTGTGAATTTTGTAGACCCAGCTTCAGTCTTTGAACACTTAAGAACAGGTTTAGTATGTCTAGCAATTTCTTGAACAGATGCACTAAATTTCCTGCATGTGATGAAGTGGATCCAGTCCTCCTAAGCTAATGGGAAATTAAATCTATTAGCTTTTAAGGAGGCACAGGACTCCCACATCTCCCTCTTCCATCAGAAATGCTTTCCCTGCTATAGCATAATGTTGGTGCTTTATTTAAAAAGAAAAGTATCAGCACACTGATTGATAGCCAATTTCTGCCCCTGGAGAGTTAAGCAATGCTATTGATGTTCTATCCTGGTGTCTAGAGGCTATGGGGGTCTGCATGGGGAACAACAGGCTTAAGTGAACACTGGCAAGATTGGCTCTGGGCCCTTTGAGTCAGGGACTAAGCCATGTTTGGTACTGGATGGAATTGCGCTGCTCCAAGGGGACCTGTGCACAAGCTGGGCATCCTTTTTTGCCATGGATCTCTTTTGCCATGAATAATGGAACATTATTCTCCCCAAAGTGAGACTGGCCTCATCCCTGACATCCTTGCAGAACCTAAAACATGGTTGTGTCAAAAGGCTTGGGGATGAATTAGTGATGTGGCTGTAGTGCCCTATAATGAGAGTTCTCTCTGCTACTCTGCGGCTGGTAACTTGGATATTTTTAATCGTAGAATGCTATTAAATTGATTGTTTTTAGTATGTGTTTTTATGGTATGCTGCCCAGAGTCACATCCTGAGAGATGGGTAGCTATATAAATGTGTAAAATAAATGTATTTTGGCATAAAACTTGGTGGGCTGTAGTCCATTTTGTTGGATTATTTTTACATGATAGGGGTATGCATGTGAGGGCAAAAGAGAGGCCCTCCCCTCCCCCCAATTTTAACTATCACCTTTTGGCAATTTTTGGTAATGCATTTTTCCCTTAGTTAGTGACTATGAACATGAATTTGAGCAAACTCCGGGAGGCAGTGCAGGACAGAGACGCCTGGTTTGCTATGGTCCATAGAGTTATGAAGAGTCAGACACGACTGTGCAACTGAACAACAACAACAAAATAGATGGGGAAGGAAGGTTTCGGTTTTCTTTTTGAATCCCCACCTTACCTACTGGAGACCAGAATTCTTTGAAGATGTAGCTCTACCCACCAACTGATTTGCATTGCTTGGCTTGAGTGGGGAATGTGGCCATTGGATTCTAAAAAATGTGGAGAAGTTTGCACTTGAAGAAGTGAGAGATTCCCTGAGCCTTTTAAAAGGAGGAAGACATGTGCCACATCAAAAAAAACAGGGTGCTGAATGATTCTCTGCTTCTCTCTTTTCCTCCTCCTAAATCCACCCCCATGACTCTATGGTTTCTGGCAACTCTTCATGCAATGACTTATTAAACCCTGGTACAGTAATTGAGTTGGTCCCATCACTTCCTGGCAAATAGAAGGGGAAGAAATGGAAGCAGTGGCAGATTTCACCTTCTTAGGCTCCAAGA
>JANHZU010002683.1:343478-357880 GCA_032468055.1 Acrochordus granulatus | reverse complement strand
TCTTATCTAATCTGAATTGATTAATAGAGAGGAACATACTTTTCTTTCTTTTTGTATTGATTTATGGACAGATATTATATGGAATTAGGTTGGGAGTAATGGGGAGGGTTTTTTTCTTTTTGTTTTGTGTATGTATGTATTTTAGATTTTGCTGTTATTTGTTACATTATTTTTGTTATTGTTTTGTCTTTTGTATTATATGTTAGTTGTAGTTTATTTTGTTGAAAAGTAATATTTTTATTTAAAAAAATCCAATGTTCTTTGTTCCATGATCTGGAATGATGAAAAATAAGTCTTAGCTTATTACCTCCACGTGTCATTCTCTTAGGTACTGACAGAATACTATTAAATCCCCCCTTCCAACCCTCAAATCTTAAACATTCCCAGATTTTCCTTCTTTTTTTATAGGACCCTCCCCTGATTATCCTCACTGTTCTTCTCTGAATTTGTACTAGTTCTTCTTAAAGTGTGGTGCTGGAACTGTACACAATACTTAAGGTGAGTCTGCTCAGTGCAATTTAAAATTACATTTGCCTTCTTCACAGTCATGTTACTGCTGACTCATAAAGTATTCAATTTATAATACATCACTATTCTGAAATCATTTTTCACTGTTCTACAATTGTGCATTTAACTTCTTTTTCCTAAGAATCTTTCTTAGGAATTATTTTCTAGGATTGTTCCTTGTGGCATCTCATTTATCATTCTTCCCATTTTGTTTTAATTCACCCCTCCTTTATTTTAGTTCAGAATTCCTCCTATAGTATTGCGAAGTTCATTTATTTGGATTTCTAAACATGGATACTTTAACAGGACATTCCTCCTTCCATCTTTTGCTTCTGTTCATTTTCAGCAAATTCTATCCTGTTGTTATATTCAGATCATGACAGTCATCCTACCAAATTTCTTTCATACCCTTTAAATTATTTTTGCCTTTCTGTATTACAACCTCAAGATAGTATTGTTTATTTCCCATTCTCTGAGCTATATAGACAAGACAGCCATGCACTTGACAAAGCAGTATTGATTTTTTTTCTCATATGGTTTAAGGGATCCCTTTTCAGCAACATTTCTACTTTCTACAGGGCATACATCATTATCTTACTCCTTTATTGTTTTCCTTCTGGTGAGATGCTTCCTCTATCCACTCCTGTCATATCGCTTCCTTTCTGTCATCTGAAGTCTTCATCCTGTTTCATCACTTAAATGCAGCCACTCATTTGCAACCTGCTGACTTCAAGTTCTGAAGTACTCATATTTGCTCGTATGCAAATATATGTCTTCAACAGCAGTCCACAATTTAAAGACTCCTGCAGTTCATCTTCAGTTTTGATTTTTAAGGCATCACTATCAAAAAAAGGCTCCTGTTTCTTCTTGCTCCTTTCTCAGGTTCTCGTGCTAACCAAGTATACATTTCTGGCTTAGAGGGAAAATTGGCTAGGAATTCAACCTTAATCCCCTCTATGAAAGTCTACTGGCAAACTCCTGTCAGCTGTATCTATACATTTATTCAGTAAACTGCAGAGGGAGATGTTCAGAACAGTTGTACATCCCTCATCTTTGGAATGAATTTTTCTAATTCAATAACTCTTCATATTTAATCCACAAAGGTCCACTAGGACATCTGCTAGTAGAACTCTACAGGTTTACCTGCCAGAAATTCACAAAATGTGAATTTCCATCCGATGGATAGATAGCATAGTCAGTGTGATAGGTGTGAGCTTGGGAAGACTCCGGGAGGCAGTGCAAGACAGGGAGGCCTGGCGTAATGTAGTCCATGGGGTCGCGAAGAGTCGGACACGACTGCGCGACTGAACAACAACAGTAATTGAGTAGAGATGAGTCATTTTTCCTCAGATACAGTTTCAAGTTATGCTGGCAATGTGTGTTTGGCAAAAGGAGATGAGCTGCAGAGCTTGTTTTCTCTTTCTCCCCCCCTCCAAGCATGGTTATACATCTTATTATTTTAGATCAAGAGTCCCAGACTGATCTCTGCCCCAATTTAACACCAACAGTTGGAGGAAGTCCAGGAAGGAGGTAGAGATAAGTGAGAGAACCATGAATAAAAAAGTGAAAAATGAAACGGCCCTATTTGACTGTAAGGTCAAAAGGATATTTCAATCTGGGTAATGGGAGGGGTGAAAGATAAGAGCCATATTTGGTTATAGTGATGTACTATCAGGAAATGAGATTGCTTGCTATTTTTTTCTTTATTAATCACCCGCTTTTCATTACGTTAAAATTATAACTGAATGGGGCCTCCCACTGCCATTTTGTAAGAGTATCTACACAGGCACTCAAAATTTCAAACCTTCCCCCAGCTCAAAAAGATTACTTGGTTCTGCTTTAAACTGTTCTCAGAATAATCTTTGACAACATTCATAATCCCTCAGCCGTAACTCTAAGGCAGCCCTTTGACAGCCGACAAATTTCTCCTCTCCCCTCTGTTCTCTTCCAACATTAATTGAAATTAAGATTGTAAGATTCTTTGGGCAGACTTTGTGCTCTCATCCTGCTTTTTAATATCTTAAATTTAATGTTTTCTTAATTTCCTCTGGTCCTCCCCATCACCAATTTGGCTTTTGGACTTGACTGCAATTAAACTCAATCAACATTAATGCCTAAATATCCAGCAAAACTTTAATCTTTATAATAGAAAAGTGTTGTTTTGAAATCTGTTCACAAAAAATAAAATGTTTCTGTTTATTTTTCTTTCTAATGCTTTCCCTCTTGTTCCTTTCTTTTAATGAAGAACCCTGAATGATATTGGAGATTATATAGGGTCAAACATAGAAATATCTTGGTTACCCAATTTGGATGACTTGATGAAAGGATATGCCCGGAATTTTAGGCCAGGAATTGGAGGTAAGACTCTTTAGCACAGTATAACTGAAGGATGTACCGTATTATTTATATATTATAGATTAACATAAGGTTGCATTTTATAATTCCTTCCTGTTACCCAATTTTGTCAGGGAAAAGTCATAAAAAAGTGTGTTGGTATAGAAATGCAATAATTTTATTAATTTAGTAGATTTATTTGCCTCCCCATTGGTCAAAGACAGTTATTTAATAATTAAAATTGATGAATAAAAATCACGTTAAAATAAGCCCATTGGGATAAACCACAGTACTAATCTGATCTAATCTGGTTCAAGGCTTCAGTATAATTTTTTATACTAATTCACACATTACATTAATTCAGATGGGATAGTGAAATAGATTGGTCGAAGATCAAAATAAATTTCAGTACTTCTGTTTTAATCTCTCTTTTTGTCTCTTATCAATCCAGGACCTCCTGTTAATGTTGCTTTGGCTATCGAAGTGGCTAGCATCGATCACATCTCAGAAGTCAACATGGTAAGTGAGCACTAGGGCTAAAATAGACATTGTGACACCAAGTCTTTTGTTCTACTGATATGAAAGTGGTAATTGTTTTTAGAATTAAAACACAGAATTGCCAGCAAAAGTAACCAACCTTTTAATGTTTTTAAAGGAAACTAGCTTCTATCTCAGTATTTTAAGAGCCTGTCCTCTATGCAACCAACAAACTGGGAATACATCCCATTGATTTTGACTAGATTTTTGGGTTCTGTGAGACTTTCTTGCAATTAAGGGAGATAGAGGCTCTGATCTTACCTCCCTAAAGGAATGACGCAACAGTCTTAGCATTTAACCAACTTTCTACTCTGTTTGTTGCTGTGGAAAACTGCAAATATGGTGCAGATCATTAAGAAGCACTCAAAATGGTGCTACTGAGAAGCTAGCATCTGAGGGCCTGAATAAACCAAATCTGCTGGAACATTTCCTGCAAATAATGTGCTTCTGAGCAGGAAGGTTTCAAAGCAGTTGGCATGATGGATTTCTGTGCAAATGGTGAAGCAACTACTGACATTTATATTATATATTTATATATATATTTTAGCTAAACACATATACCATATACATTCCTTACCTTGTTGTCAACTTTGTTGTCAAGGTGGCTGAATAATCCCAATGGAAAGAGAACATATTTAGCCAGAAACTATCTGTAATATGATTTGGTATAATATATAATTGCAGAAAAAATTGTCCTAGGTGCCATTTGCTTCTCACTGCCATACCTGCCTGATTCTAAAAAAAAAATTCCTGCATGGTCATGGATTGACAGCATGCCAAATGTTGCTTAATCTAGCTACCTAGACCATTAATTTTTAGTTGTGACAAATCTGCAAATCTAATTTAAGAATAAGCTGTTAGAAATATGACAGAATTGAAAAGAAATGGAAAATTCTCCTGTTTGGCTCAGAGTTGTCATAGCCACCCTTTTTGAATGGGAATGTTTTAAAAATCTGCTCTGCTCATTCTTGTCTTTAGGAATATACAATGACTGTCTTTCTTCATCAAAGCTGGCGGGATCACCGGCTCTCGTATAACCGGACCAATGAAACTCTAGGTTTGGATAGTCGTTTTGTGGACAAACTCTGGCTGCCAGATACATTTATAGTCAATGCTAAGTCAGCTTGGTTTCATGATGTGACAGTGGAGAATAAACTCATCAGGTTGCAGCCAGATGGAGTCATTCTTTACAGTATCAGGTAAACAGCAATTTCATGGCCAGAGGTGAGAAGTTGCATTTACCAGGCAGTAAAATAGCAGGCAGTTCCTCTAAGCCAGAGTTTTCCAATCTTAGCAATATCTAGGTGTTGGGATTTCAACTCCCATATTTCTCATCAATGGTCATGCAACTGTAGAATTCTGGGATTTGAGGTCCACTTACCTAGAAATTGCCAAGATTGAGAAAAATAGTCCTAAGTGGTGCACGGTAAGCAGAAAGGTGCTTGAATCTAAGAGGTGTGTATTTTGCTCTCTTCATTTGGTGTAGGATTACCTCTACAGTGGCCTGTGACATGGATCTGACCAAGTATCCAATGGATGAGCAGGAATGCATGCTGGATTTTGAGAGCTGTGAGTTTAATCCACAAATCAATCCCAAATAGAAAATTTAGAAGAAAGTAAGATGGGATATGAATTCATATGCTTTTGCCAAGTGTCTGAATCAAGTTTTAGGAAAATGTAGAAAAAGAATAAGGGCCAAGTTAACACATTAGGCTAAAATCCTGTATGGTAACAGTGTCTATGCATCTTTGGCATCTGGTCATGCCAGCCACATGACCACAGAAGTGTCCTCAGATGAACGCTGGTTCTTCAGCTTGGAAATGGAGATGAGCACCTTACCATACAGTTGGTCATGACTGGGAGGGAAACCTTTTTTTACCAGTGTGGTTGATCTGGTTTTGGACTAATGATGGTTAGTTTGGTGAATCTCACCATTCAGTTTATCAGTCATGGATTGGACCTTTAGTGTGTGGTTGAGTCCCAGACTTGTAGTTAACCAAGCTATGACTTCACATGATCTGTGAATCTATTCCATGGGATTTTTAAAGCCTGATTGCTGGATCTGATTAGGAATAGGATGGGAGACCCTAGGTTTGTAGGCTAAGGAGAGAAATGGAAAAAATACCCAGGAACAGTGCAATGGCAAACAGCTTATAGACCAGGGTCAAGAATGCCTCATGGAAGAGTCAGATTCAATTTGAGAATGACAAGTAGAAAACCAGCAACGTTAAGAGCAAGCTGGTCTATGATTGATGGTTGAGAGCAAATCATTTTTGGATGATAGTGGCCAAAAAACAATATGGAGTTGGGTTGGACTTGAAGGAAATGTTATATTTTACTTGCAGTTGTTTATTTAAAATAAAGGTGTAGCCTGTTATGTGAACCTAGTTTTCACTTTGCTCTTTATGCACCTGTATTTATTCAGGATTTTTTTAAATAGATGGTTACTCTTCTGAAGACATTGTCTACCACTGGTCTGAGAATCAAGAGCAAATTCATGGCTTGGATAAGCTGCAGCTTGCTCAATTCACTATCATCAATTATCGATTTGTTACTGAACTCATGAACTTCAAATCTGGTAAATAAAGGAATTGGTTATTTAAATGTTTAATATTGATTATTGCTGTGTGGTTAAAACAATCCATGATTTAGTGTGGCATACAAGTTTTCTATTTAAAAGGGGAGGAATTAAACAACCACAAGAAGATATGAAAACCTGCTCAGAAACCTTGTTCTTCTCTTTTGCACAGATGGGGAAAAGAGTGCAAATTCAAAGACATAGGGTGGAAAAAATGCAGGGGTTGGGAAAGAGAATGATGGAAGCCATTCTGTGGATGACAGTATAACACGGTCAATCCCAAAAGACCCTTTCTTTAAAAAAATATCTATCTTGCAGCTGGCCAGTTCCCCCGCCTGAGTCTCCATTTCCACCTGCGGCGGAATCGAGGTGTCTACATCATACAGTCCTATGTGCCTTCAATCCTCTTGGTGGCCATGTCTTGGGTTTCTTTCTGGATCAGCCAGTCAGCCGTGCCTGCCCGGGTCTCCCTAGGTAAAAGAGGACTCTACCCCATCTTTATAAAAACAGAGTGAACCCTTTGGAGCTGGTATGGCATAGTGATTAGAGGGCCAGATTAGGATTTTGAAGGCTTTAGTTGAAATCTTTACTCAGACATGAAGTCCATAGGTTACCTTGGAGTCACTTGCCTCATAGGTTTGTTGTGAGATGAGTATGATGTGTGTATTAAGCTCTGAAGAATCAAGATTGAAGTAATCTTCTGTCTCCCTTGGGCTAGTGTTAATCAGAAACAGATTAAAGATTGAGGTTTATGCATCATCCAAAGACATCATGAACCAACTGCACATTGATTAAATCAACCATGGTGTTTGAATCCAGGCAAAATGTCTTAGAACAAGTCAAACCAAAAATCCATCCAGACCAGCATGCTAGCTGATTGGTTCTACACATTTTGAGGAACTGACATAAATAAGGTTATTCTCATTCCTCCAAAAGGAAAGGCTTTCTTTTTATGGAGATATACTCCCTCTAAGTGCAATTTTTTTTCTTTTTTACAGGCATAACCACAGTCCTTACCATGACCACCCTGATGGTAAGTGCTCGTTCTTCCCTTCCCAGGGCTTCCGCGATAAAAGCTTTGGATGTCTACTTCTGGATCTGTTATGTCTTTGTCTTTGCTGCACTGGTGGAATACGCCTTTGCCCATTTCAATGCTGATTATATGAAAAAGCAAAAAGACAAGTTGAAGACCAGCAGGCAGACAGAAGAGGTCAGTACAATCTTCTGTGGGTTCTGGGTGAGATCCATCTCTTAGATAGAGACCAAAGCTAAATGTTCTAGCTTTTTATGGAGTTCACATATCACACTCAGTCATAAACAGCACTGTTCATTGAACTAACATCTACAACATGCACAAATCCTAAACTAAGCTTAATAAGCACCAGTGGCCAGGTTCATACATGCCAAGCCGAAGTAACCATGACTTTAGGTCATGTGTGTAGCCAGACAAGGTCTTACAGCAAAAGGCATGGCTTAATTTGGCAGAAAGATCAGCCTGAATTTCCTTGCAGATCTGTAGAGTTGACCAGAAAGGATGTTTCATTTCTCTTAGTCTGACATGCACAACTAAAATGTTTTCTCCTTCTGAAAAATATTGCTAAAAAGAATGCCATAGTTTATTTAGCTTGGCTTAATGTGGTATATGTTGTGTGAGACTGTTGGTAAAATAAAGCTTAGTTTAGGGAGGATGTATAAACCCAGCTATTTTGGCTTATGCAATAAACCATAGCATAAAGTGTTGTGTGAATTCAGCCTCTGTTTCTCTTTCTGTAATATTTTGCTAAACTATTCATGCAGCCATATTGTTCCATGTGTTCCAGGTCTACTTTTGTAGGCCCAAATATCTGAAGTAATCCAGTTTGGGGGAGGTTGGACCACCTGTTGATCATCTTTCCAATTCTATCTCCTCTCTTTCCCATTTCAGGTCAATGTGAAAAATGCCATTGTTATGTTCTCCCTTTCAATTGCTGGAGTCAGGCAGGAGCTTGCTGTGTCTAGTAGACACCGCCGAGCCCCCCAAAACCTGTATGGCTTGTTTGGCTCAGCTGGAGTAGAAACAGGGGAGAGCAAGAAGCAACAGGGGGTGGAATCCAAGCCCAAAAATGGTCTTAAGTCTCTCTTCAAACCCATTGATGCTGACACCATCGATATCTATGCAAGGGCAGTTTTCCCAGCTGCCTTTGCTGCAGTTAACGTCATCTACTGGGTGGCCTATACAATGTGAGGATTCCAAAGAGCAGCCATTCCTTGAAAAAGCTTGAGGACAATTTAGGAAACATCCCAGGAGTAAGCCAAGCTTGGGAACGCTTTTTTCAGCACAGTTGTTCCAAAGCCAAACTGATCTTTTGCAGACACAAATATGTGTATTTCTGCCTCTATCATCACCAGTGGGAATAAGTTGTGTTAACAACAAAGACAACGGAAGAATGGCTCACTTTAAAATTTGATTCTGTTTGCTTTAATTTTCTCTGGAAGGGCAAGACAGTTCTGCCAAAATTTTACCAGCACCTAAACAATGTCTTTTGCTTCTCCGTTAATTATGCCGATTTCTGAATTAAGACACATGCCTCTGGAGTATCTGATATATTGGGAATATATCTGAAATAATTTGTTGTGAAAGTAGGACACAATTTCTTTAGAGATTTATTGTAGGAGCAACAATTCAGTTGGGACAACACACATGGGATGGAACAAGGAAATTTTCAAGATGAATTGACTGAAGCTTAGAGTGGTGCTCTAGATTTTGCCAGATTTTAAACCCTTGGGAATTCAACTTATCAGATTCAGCTAAAGGTTGGCTGGTTGGCATTTTGCAGAACTTCTCTATTTTTTGATCTGCAGCATTGTCATAGTCCTTTCCCTTCTTAGCTGCAGAGCTGAGATACCAGTAATGGAATGATAATTTATATTTGGTAATTCTGACATTGTTTCTTCACCCTTAATTAATTAATTCTGCATTATTTTTAAATTTAGGCAGCAATGTTCTGATTTGGGGCTTGTATTTTTAATGTACTTTTTGTTTTGGATAAAAGATTTAGGGTACTTAAAAAGTCTTGCTGAGAGTATGAAACAGACCTTGCAGCAAAGAATTTTGCTGAAATGTAGTTTACTAAAAGAATCTAAATCCTGACAATTCTTTTAAAAATGTAAAATCATGTATTGGTTACTTTTTAAATACACTATAACAACAAGACATTTGAATCATTAATATCATGGGGGGCACAGTGGTCAAGTGGTTAAAATGCTAGGCTTGTTGGCTGGAAAGTCGGCAACTTGACAGTTCAAGACCAAATGCTGCGTGTACAATGGAGTGAGCTCCCATTACTAGACCCAGCTCCTGCCAACCTAGCAGTTCAACAACACATAAAAATGCATAAATTATATACCATCTTCAGTGGGAAGGTAATAGCGTTCTGTGCGCCTTGGCATATAGTCATGCTGGTCATATGATCATGGAAGCATCTTCAGACAAACACTGGCTCCCTCTGCTGTGAATTGGAGATACACACTGCCCTCCTAGAGTTGGTCACGACTGGCAGGAAAAACTTTTACCTTTAATATCACAAGTAATCATTTTTTTACTGGAGACTTGTAAGGATGCCTTAAATTTCTACCTTGAATGCCTCACCTAAAATCCAGAAATACCAATATTGTTTCAAAAGCATTTGCATTTGTGAGTCCTGTAAGATTATTACTATTAACATTATTAATTTGCAAACAATGATTTGTACATATTTCCCTTTAATAGCAAACATATTCAGTTAACACAGAAATGTACACTTAAGTTATATAATAGTATACACATATACACATGGTTTATATAGGTATAGCTGTAGATATGCAGTACTGTACTGTGCAAAAGTCTTAAGCCACTGCTTGCTTTGTTTTAGCAAAATTTTAATGACCACAATTATTTTTCAATCTCTATCATTAAGATTCAAACAGAAAATACAGGAAATATGTACACAAAATTTAAACACAATTTTCAGAACAAAATGGCTTCTTCAGGCAAAAGTTAATATTAAACCATTGCTACTAAATTCTTGCCACTTTAGCCTATGGAAGCTGTTTTTTTCTGTTTTTGAATACTGAATGCAAATTTCCTATATTTTCTGGCTGGATTCTAATAAAGAGACTGAGACAATTATATATGGTCATTGTACCATTGCTAAAACAATAAATCTAGTGGTGGCCTTAGAATTTTGCATAGTACTGTGCAGTATATGGCACAATAGCTGAGTGCTCATGGAAGGAAAGGTCGGTATAATTTTATTGTAAGTTGCCCAAAATTGCTGGAAGCAAGATGTGTGGTACATACAGTAAGATAGATAGATAGACAGACAGACAGATAGAATGTCAAGAGAAATGAGGAAAGATACATGATTAATATTTGTGCAATATTTTTTCAATATGTTTTTAGAAAGTGGAAGTACACAAGACTTTTGATCAGCTGGAAAAGCAGAGCCAGTTAGAAAAAATACAAAATTGTGTGTCTCAGTGTGAAAGACACTGGCAGGGAAGCCTAGATGCTAACCTGGCTGGACAAAACCAGAACAGGTTTAAAAGTGGGGTTCAGAGCTTCCTTTTCTAATTCTGGTAATAGAACAGAAGCTGGATTATGATGGTTTGTGATGAAAACAGATGATAGTAAAATTGAAATACACCACTGGTATAATTGCTAGCACAATTAAATGGAAGCAGGAGGAATTAATAGAATTTCCCCAAAGATTGCACACAAGATACATTTGGGGGCCAGCCAGCCATGCTCTGATTGTCTGTTCTCCTGTTTTTTCTATTACATTTTCTTCTGTCTCTTGCTATCAGCTACTTTCTGATGAGTGAACCAGTTTGATTGAACCAAATTATTTACCTAACCCAGATGATTTGAACTTTGGCTTTTATTTTTAACCTCTCCCTTGGAAGGATTTAGGGAATCATTGATATTGCCAGTCAACTTTTTCTAAGGATCATTAAACCTAGAGATTTTCTTCTTGTTTTCCCATGTTTGTTTTCTCTCTGGATTTTCTTTTTGCAGATTAACATAGACACATTTGCTAAAAGGCTGCTCTGCAAATCTTAACTAACACAAATGGGTCGATATCCACACTATTAACCCCCCCTCCTGGTTTAGATGTACAAATCCAGTCAACTAATGGGTGGAAGGCACTGCTGCTAAGCGACAATGTGGCTTGATCTGAGTCTGGTGTAATATATGGAGGTCTCATGTTATATTTTCCAACACATTGCATGAAGCACATCTTTGCTTGCTTTCAATGTTATTATTTGCCTATTATTTGCCTACCTCTTTAACAGAAATCTGATTTTGAAGGACTGTTGGGGGTGGCAGGCAAGTCTGTTAGAGAGCTGAATATGCCAAAGAGTGTAATTTATCTGTGCATTCAAAGTGTTTTGTAATTCCTCACCCACACTCCATTCTTGAAAAGAATTTTAAGAAAAAGCTAACAGAAATACATGACAACACAGATATATTTCCAGGACTTAAAAACAGTGTTAAATAACATCACAGGAGTCTTATCTGTCTTTATGTGGCTCCATTTTCTTTCTTTCCCTATCTCAAAAGAAGCAAAATTTTGGATTATGTGACATCAGATTTTTAATTAGTTATAAAGAAATAAGCTCGTTTTGATTCTCTCTGAATGGATCCAGAATAACTGTGGTGGAAGGACAGGGAGTTTGTTGATGATAAATGTAGAATAGACAGTTTTCTTCCCCACTCATATCCCATTTGTTGTAGATATTGTAGGAGGTGTTCGGCGGTATCTGTAAGAGTCCCAGCAGCCAGTGAGATTAAGCAGACAGTTGGCCAACTGAGAACAATCTGTCAGACATCTGCTGCCATAGCTTGCTTCAGCTTAGCCTTTTCCTCTCATGGAAGGTGAGAAATGCAGAAGCACACTACCAGATGCATGCAGGTGCCCTCAATCTGCATAAAACAGTCTACATTTTATATATCAAAAAGTGCTCAGGAGTAGCATTGAATGGCTCGTGTTAAGAATCCATCTGCTCGTTTAATTTTCCTCTTAGTTTTTCATGAATGCAATTCTGTCAAGTTCAGAAGAAGTCTTAGCATCTTTTCTGAAACTTTCATGAACATTTATCCCTTTAATTAATAAATAAATCCTCCTAGATGCCTCCTGATTTTTTGCTGTCCTAGAGTAACACAGCTCTCCCCTTACAATGTCAATTTCAGTTTCTCATTTTTTCAGTTATACATTTGGTTAAATCATACTGCTTAGTTTGCTAGCAATCTGTACTAAAATCCATCTACTGTATATTTTTATACATAGAATCATAGGGCTGGAAGAGACCTTGGAGTCTTCTAGTCCAACCCCCTAATCGAGGCAGGAGTCTTTATACCACCATGGACAAACAGTTGTCCAATCTTTTCTCAAAAACCTCCACAGGTTCCTTCAAATATACATATTTTTGTATTCAGCCCTATCCAAGCTAATTTTCTCAACTGTAATATATTTTGTGTGTGGTAAAATATTTTTGTGCAGCCCTTTCTCCAGTATATGTTGCTTTTTTTCTAGTTAATTGGATTACAGATTTAGGAAAACTGCATGTTGAGGATAGTTTTTATTTGTGCATTATTTCAAAAATTAAAAGTGATTAAGCTCATTGTGAAATTAGAATACATCTTCAAATGTGAAATTCACAAATACCTACCTGGCCCTTATTTTAAGAGGTCAAATTCTAGATGGTGAAAGCTATGAAGACATTTCCTGGATTCAATAATTCCTGGAAAATGGGACATTTTTCCATTAGCAGTGGCTAAATGATTGTAGCTTACCTGAGTTTCTAATATATACGGGTCATGGAATTGACAATACTTTAATCTTTCTCTAATTGGAGAAAAAATAGTTTTCTTCCTGTAAGTATTAAACATAGATGTGGTCTATATTAAGCAGCTAAATAATACCTGTGTGCCATCTATCATACTTAGCTGCAAAGGAATTACCATGGAGATCAATTTTTGTTCATACATCGTTAGTTTGTGTTCTCTCTGCCAGACTGGCTCACATCCAATTTTTGGTATACTAAGTGAGAACCTGTTTCTGTACTTTTTGTCCACAGTTCCATTGACCTTCAACCTTTCTTTCCTTCAAAAAAAAATTCCAGGACATTGCTTTTTCTAAAATACTAAAGTGCTCAGTAGTTAATCAGATGACCATCTACATCCTTTCTACTTAGAAGAAGGAATCCAACAGAATATTTGAGAAAAGACACAACATTCACAATAAAATGATTAGAAATAATGTATACATTTAGAAGAGCAAATATGCCTGAAACATTTTATAACATATTAACACAAACCAAAATATTTGTTTTCAAATACGTGTTTATTAAAATAGACATACACACAAAATAACCATCTAGTTATATCAAAGTATTATAAATATGTTTGACATCATGGAGATATTTCAGAGCTGACCATACTGTTAAGATACAACCAATTGTAATAGCCATGAGAAGACAGCAAATGATTTTGGCTGGCGGGGTCTAGGAGAAGTTCCTTCTCTGCTGTGGCTCCTGCCCTAGGGACCATCTTGCCCCTTGAGCTGAAGGCTGCCCCCTCCCTGATGGCCTTCCGGAAGGGCCTTAAGACCTGGCTCTGCGAGATGGCCTGGGGCTCCAGCGGGTGCTCATCATCATTGTGGAGGTGGCTGATTGATTACTAGCCATCCTCACTCCTTTTTATTTTTGAAATAGTTTTAGCCCACCTGTCTAGTCTGCCAGGTTTTTTATTTTTATTTTAATGTTTTATTTTTAATGTTTTTAATTAATGTTTTTAAGGATTGTTTTTTTGTTAGCCGCTAAGAGTCTCCAGATTTCAGTGGCATATACATTAAATAAATAAATAAATAAAATGATTGATTTGCTATTATTATAATACATAGGCAGTCCTCCCATGTCCAAAGGATTTGTTCCACACAAAGAAAATTACATGGATGGATAGAGGATAGCAAATGCAGGGGATCACATTTCACTTAACTTTATGACAAACCAAATATGCTAGTTAATACAATTTTTATTTGTATTTATGCTTTTGAGTCAGTGTTAATTCCTAGTGCCTGCCTATACTTGTCCCTGCAGTTTCCTTGGCAAGATTTTGGAGTGGTTTGCCATTGCTTGCTTCCTAAGACTGAGAGAGTCACCAAGGTCACCCAGCTGACTTTGTGCCTAAAATGAGACTAGCACTCACCATCTCAAGGTTTGTAGCCTGATACCTTCATCATTACACCAGACTGCTTGTTACTAAAATAGAGGTTAAATCCATTCCTTGTTTTAGCCTCTATTTTAAAATTTTGCAATAGAGCAAACTGATATTCTTGCACTTTTCCAGTAACAGTAAACAAATATTCACTAGGGCAACAAAACTGGCTCCTTGCCATGCAACTATTAAGCCTTACTCTCTAATGTT
>JANHZU010002683.1:302162-315378 GCA_032468055.1 Acrochordus granulatus | reverse complement strand
TGTGTATGATGTGGCTCTTTGCAGTAACACAGAAAAAAAAGTGGCTCTTAGTCTCTGACTAGTTGGCCACCCCTGCTCTAGGTAAAGGTAAGATCTATTCCTGCTCTAAGGAATGCATTTGAAAAAGAAGAACAATTGTATTTTTGTGAGGGATTCCCTGCAGGTTCATAAAATCACAGCCAGCAGGAGAGCATTTGATCAGAAAATGTTCCAGTTTTAGAAGATATTATGAAACATCTCTGGGTTCTATAGTAGGAAAACAGCCAGCAGTCTTAGGTGTTGCCTGAAGGAGAGCAATTAACTGATGATAAATTGGCTACAGAAGGATTAAAGAACAATTGATTAGTTATTAAAGTTTGAGTTTGTGATATTCAGAATGCTTCCGAAACTTTTCTTTCACCTACATATTTAATAGTTTACCCCCATCCTTTTTATGAGTGAATCCTTTGACTCCTGATTACAACTGTGACTTTGCAGTTGTCCATTCCGTGACAACAGGAAATAGAGCTGGAAACTCTTGTGCTGTCATCCCAGGCTGGCTGGGGAATTCTGGGAGTTGAAGTCCACACATTTTAAAATGACTAAGGTTGAGAAACACTGGACTAGTCACTCTCTGCATCTGATGAACTGAGCTGTAGCTTCTGCCTTTGAATAAAATAATCATGGGACCAGAGGTGAATATGGCTCTCCGCCAAGCCTTGTAAATTGTTTCACATATAAACTTTACTCAGTTGTTACTGTATGGGGCCAGCGTCCATATGGAATTATGATTCAGGAGATATTTTAGAGTAGAAGATTTAATGGGGGAGATTAAATCTGAGCATGAGTCAGATCTTTGATCTAAAACTCAATGGAAGGCTTGTTGAAATCCTGGTTTTGAACATTACTGCATGCATTTATGCACTGTCCTCATAAATGCACTATTTTTTAATGGTTGTAGTGACTTCTAACTTATGCAGTGATCCTTGATTTATGACTCGTCGTTTAGCAACCATTCTTATAACAGTCCCCACAAAAGGTACTTACAACCCAGTTCCAAAGTTCTGATGGTCACTCTTCCATACGGTCATGTGACCACATTTTTGGCACTCAGCAACTGGCCACATTTATGGCCATTTGCAGTGACCACAATTCACAACATTTTTGTTAAAAACCTGGTGTTTATTTCTGGTTTTTGGCAAAAACGCCCCATTATGAACAATGAGTTCACTTAATGACCATTGCAGAAAAAGGTGGTAAAATTAGGTCTGTCCCATGAATTACTCATTTCACGACTGTCATTTTACAACTTATGACCATAATGGGCAAGCTCCATTACAGATGTAAGTTGAAGACTGCTTGTATTTCCTTTCACTGGTGATCTTTTACCACAGACATGCCTGTCAATGGATCTCTCTTTTCTCTTAGCCCTTTAATTTAGAATATCTACATCTACCTGGAAAGCTGATCTACAAAGAAAGTCCAATAAGACCGATATGACTTCTGTAGCACAAGCCAGTGGAGAATTCTAGTCCAAAATTTTATACATTACTACTGCTATTAACTAAGTATAACTTAGTATCCAAAACAATCAGCTTCATTTGCAATAATTGGCATAGTATACTGTACCTTCCAATTCCCCATCCTGAATAGCTTAATGGACTAAGTCTCAAGTTTCAAGGTCAGATTCCAGAATCTCTGATAGCATCATTTATAACTTGTTTAAATCTATCTTGCTAATTAGAGACCAGAATGAATTTAATTTTCTTTTCCTCTTGTAACTGTTAATGGGCAATTATTAGACTGCATAAATAGCAAATAGCTATCTCAGAGAAGTTTGCTTTTAAAGAATTAAAGTTCCAGAAGAAAAATAAGTAAACATGCTACTGAATAGTTGAATACAGGAATGAGGTATCAGGAATCATTAGCAAACATGTACTATCAGATTATTTCTAAACCAAATGTATTGAAGAACACATAAGAATAATTGAGAATTGCTTCCTTAGAGATAGAAGGGAGAGCCTTGAGAGCCTTGCAAGCATCAGACAAACTCTTACATGGGGCTATGTACATCTACGCAATTGATAGATTGGAAGCATTTTGCCAATATAATTGTGAGCGTGTATGTGTAAAATCACCACAATCAATGTATACACCTTCATTGTACAGCTCAAGGTGGTGTCTATAGTATTCCTTCCTTATGTTGGCCCCACAACAATAATCCTGTAAAATGGGTGAGTTATGAAAGAATGACTTTGCCCAGATTCATCAAGCTTGGAGGATTAAAACTTATGGTTTCCTGGTTAACATTATATGTAGTAAAACTGTCTCTTTTCCGGAAACTTTTTCTTTCAAAAGCCTATTGATGGACACCATAAGTATGTGAAATGGTGTCTTTAAGATGGACTTCAATTCCCAGAATCCCCCAGAGTCCCCACATCTTAAACCCACCAAGTTGAAATACACTGTTCTAAGATGTAATTGCACAACATCTCATCAAAGAAGTATTAAGTTGCAGTTGACTGGGAATCCAAACCAGTCTCATCCCTGTCCTTGGTCAGGAATAGTAACCATGGGTTCATCGTAGGGCTGCTGTAAACTATTTTGTCTAGTGAGCATAATCCTTCTACTTTAGGAGGGATATAATAATAATGAATATCCTGCAGGATTCTTACATTCTATTCTATTTTTTCCTCCTGTCGTGTCCAGCTAAAAATGACCAATAAGAATGCAGTTTTGTTTAATAATACCCAGCTCTGGATAAAACTGTAAGGGAGAGAAATGTGCAGGATTCTTATTTCAAAGAGCTTATTAATTCACTGCTTATACTGTATTAATTCACTGCTTATAATGTATTTGGGTGTGCAGTGGTGCAAGCAGTTAAGACACTGGGCTTGTTGACTGGAAGGTCGATGGCTCGAGTTTGAAACCCAAGAGCCACCATGAAATAGGGTGACCTTCTGTTGCTTGCCTAGCTCCTGCCGACCTAGCAATTTGAAAGCATGTAAGAATGTAAGTAGATAAATAGGTACCACCTCTGCGGGAAAAGTAACAGTGTCCGTATGCCTTGGTGTATAGTCGCGTTAGCCACATGACCATGGAAGTGTCTTTGGACATGCTGGCTCTTCGGCTAGGAAATGGAGATGGGCACTGCCCCCTAGAGTCAATCCTGACTGGCATGGGAAACCTTTACTTTTTTGTTTTGAAATGTACAAGAATAGGTAGCATATAGTGTGTGCTTTGATGTATTGGAGCTTTTTCTGCCTTCTAAAAATATTAGAAGAAATTTTCTGAGAGAGGAAGCAAGTCAGATTTGCTAGGATATAATGTGTTAAGCTATCATGGTCTTGAGATCTGATTTTCTGAAGGATACAGATTCAGGAACTATGTTGTACAGTTTAAGCTGTACAACATAGAACATCATATACTGGTAGAGATTTTAAGAAGAGAAGATGGCTTCCAAAGAATGTTCTGAGGAATTGATATGCAAGTAGATGACTTTGGAGCTTTTTACTTTTTGACTTTTAATACAAACCAGTGATTTTGATTTTAGATTTGAATTCTTCCAGGTATTCTCTACAGATGTGTGTTTGTGTATATGTCTCATGTACTTTGTTTATTTCAAATCTTGAATGTGTTTTGAGCATCCAGTTGTCATAGAAACAGTTACATTCCTTTCCATGTTCTCTAATAAAACAATTGAAATAGAAATCTACCTCAAGGTCTTTTGGTCTTGTTTGAACCTTCAGCTTCTGGCCAGATAAGATTGACTTGGCTGCTAGGCATGAATGTGGAAAAAAGGCTTATTTCTGCAAAAGACTAAGGATTTTTCATGAATGGAGAATGCCAGTCTTCTCAGCCCAAACTGCTATATGGATAATTGTTATTAATGTTTCAGCACAGAAAAATAAAATCTCTATTTTATTTGATTATTGCTCTTGTACAAAAGGTCCATTGATAGTTGGCTTGGTTGACCTCTTTTTAGACATGAGTAGATATATATGATATGTTTGAAATGTGACAATTTTGAATTGTTGGACCTGTAGTTATGTTAGTTCCTCTGAGATGTCCATCTGTGTCCTTTTTTCCTAGCTTCAAATATCATTGATGGGAAATCCTCTTTGGTTCCTACCTGTGCTCTTAGAAGGAACTTACAGAAAGGCCAGATATCACATTGTTTATAAATTGGGTAGTAATTGGTGATATGAAAGACCAGAATCCAATTCCAATAAGCATCTAATCCTTAAATGGTACAAAACCCTTAATTGCTTTTGTTTATAGAATTGATGCTTCCCCCCCACTTTGCATCTTTCATTCTTCTAATTTAATCTTTTATTGATCTTTATTTCATTTTTATCTTTTCAATTCCCCTGACATTTTCCAAGCTGAAATATTGCATGTATTTGAAATAAAGCTTGGTATGCTTTGGATTTGATCAAAAAAATCCTTTTTCTCCAGCTGCTTACATTGAAATTCTGAAGAGCCCAAAGATCATACAATGATTTCTGTGGACCCAAGGCAGTGTAGGACTTTTGCATCTCAAATAGTCAAGCTTGCATGATTGAACAAGATAATATTGAAATAGAAGGGTTATTTGGAGATGTGGGAATTGTATTCAAGGAAAAGCTGATTACATGGATTGGTAGTAAAATCTCAGCCATTCTGGGGAGTTTTTTTGATTCCAATACATGTTTGGGTAGAGAAGTATGTTTCTGAAAGAAGAAATGCCGTTTGAAAATGTCAGTAAATTATTTTTAGCTTGATCTCTTTGTATTCCTTTTTTAAATCTGGTTTTACCAATTTTATCTTCTTCCTTCAGAGAGGAGAAATTCATTCTGAAACAGAGGACTCTTAAGTTGTACTCCCCACTTGCAGCTGAGCCTGGTTCCAAAATATATTCCTTTTAGGAAAGCTACAGTGCTTGTGTTAAAATAGCTTTAGGGCAAGCTTTGAAAATCAAGTGAAATAATTTTTTTAAGGAAAATGAATGTAGTCTCCATACTGCCCTGAACAATCTAGGAGTTCTTAACCTGGGTCTGAATTCCATCTGGATAAAGTTTCTGAATTAGAATATTTGTCTTTTCTTGATGCATGCTGAAAGCCCCCTGGACCTGTTTTCCCCTTGATTCCAAAGAATCCTAGTGACATAATCTTCCAGAAGAAAGAATATGAGAATGGAAACCATCATTGTGCAACTGTGTGTTGTCTGTGGGGCTCTCCAGCTCAGTTGCCTCCTACACATGCAGCCTTGGCTTAAAGACCAATGCTGTTCTTTGAGCCCTATTGCCTCTCTATCTCACCTGAGCTGGAAGCAGCCTGCAGGCATATCATGTGAGGGGGACTTTGATGTGGGGAGAGATAGGAGGAGGGAGAGGCTGGGATAATGGGGAGACGTATTCAGCTGCATTTTGACAGCTGGTGTTGGCAGAGTGTTTTCGCAATGCCCAATCTGGATGCTGCTGGCTCACAGTAGAGAGGCCCCAGGATTACTATGCTCCTGCTTTACACCTTTTTCATATCCTTCTCAGAATCAATCTACCGGCGTGGAGCCAGAAGATGGAGGAAGCTGTACCGAGTGAATGGGCATCTGTTTCAAGCCAAGCGCTTTAACAGAGTGAGTACTGTGGCCGAAAGAGACGCCGTCGCCAGAGAGGCCAGAGGCAGGGGAGAAGGGTGATGGGATTTGTAAATGGGTGGGGAAGAGAGAAAATTAGTAGCTGCTTTTTCTCCCAGGTGATTCTTTTCCTAGGCTGGAAGGGGAAAAAGAAAGAATCAATTCAGTTTTGGCTGCACACTGATTGAATAATAAGCTTTCAATCATGCATTCCAGAGAGAGAAAATAAAAGCGTGATTTCCCCCTCAGATGTGTGTGTTGGTGTTCATAGTATAGATTAATATAGTATAGATGGATAAAGTATTCATATTCATTAGATGGTGCTGGTGTGTTCATAAAAATATATATTTTTTGTGCTGGTTTTCCAGCTCATCTCCCTAAACACATGGATTGTTTTTCCCTGCTTCTTTTTTCTTATTATTTTTCTGGATTAGCGTTAAATTGCTTAGAATGCTCTTAAAATTCATGGAAGCTAAATAAATGTGACCTAATTAACAACATCATAAATATTTCTATCTTTGGAGTGGCTGTGTGTGTGTTGGAGACACAGCTGTGTTAAGGATCTGACTTCATCCATAAAGCAAAGCTCACCCTCCCCTTTCTTAACCCAACCCTTTAATACTGCAGAATGTAATCAGTATATAATCCATTTTTTGTGAACATTTGTGCATTTTGATCAATGGAGGAACAGTTGGATTAAAGGTTTATTTAACTGTCAGGATGATATAGCTGTCACTACCTCTTGATACAAGAGGAGGCTGGTGGACTGGTATGCGTGCCGTCACACAAATGCACTCTTGTTATCTTTGATGCAAGTATCCATCAGTTGAAGGGATTCCAAGCAAAATTAGATTTTTAATGGCAGCTCACATTTTTAATCTCATGTCTGATGATTGAAAGCCTTCCTGATTCTGGTCTTGATATAGACAGCTAGATCAAGTACAGGTTCCTGATGTTAATATGTTAATATGCTTTTGTTTTAATAGTAAAATAGTATTTAGAAGCAATTAAGGCAGAAGGTTTGAATCAGCAATCTTTAATAGTTTAATAAACCACAAAAGCTGGATAAAAACACATGGATTTTAATACTGTTTTTCAAAAGCAAATGTGAATTTGGTTAAAAGAGTTAAGAAAAAACTATTCCTGATTTATTTTGAATTATATTTATGAGAATTTGTAGCTCTTGTTATTCCATAGGCTCAGTGTGTCTAATTTTTTTAAAAAATTCTAAACCTCTCATGCATCTATTTCAGAGTACTAGGTTCAAAGATGTTTAAAAATGGATTTTTAATAATATTGGTTGGCTGAAAAATGCAATTAATTATGTGTGCCTATGGAAACTAGATTTAGAAGTCTAGAGCATTAAGATGAGCATTAATCCAATCAGGATAAGACATATCAAAAAAACAAAAGTATAAAATGTGTACATTACAAATATTTCCCCCAGAGAACAAATACATAGTTGTGGGTTCATCTACCTATTCATTTTAATAAACTGTATAATAACAATGCTGGGCATGTTTAATTCCAAGATCTGCTACAGTAGCAATTCAGGAATTAAATCAGCATCATAACAAGTTCATAATTAAATTTCAGAAAGATTGGGCCTCTATAGTATGCTTACATCATGTATGTTGTTAAATCTGCTTACATCTGGCAATGAGGTCTTCTGTCTCAGTCTATTCTCTATTTTGTCAGGTTTAAAGACTTTTTTTAAAAAAACACACCCTTTTTATTTGAATGCTTAAAAGAAGATTTTGAAAATAATATAAAAGATTACTATGTTGCAGCAAGAACAGAGTCTCATAATACTTTTAAAAAATTGACAAAATTCTTAGGGCTTAAATATTCTCAAATCATAGGTTGGGTTCTTTGGGGGGGTTGCAAACAATTTAGGGGGTTCACAATTTTTAAAACAAACTAATAGAGTAGAAATTCTGTCAAAGCTCCCTTTGGATTGAACTTTTGTGTTTTTCCACCTCCTATGAACACAGAAATGTAAATGTCATCATTGGAAGTCAATGGTATATTTATTTTTTGCTAATCCCAGTGAAAACATATACTTTGCATAGAGGCACTCCCACAATTTCCTTTATCATTGGAGGGGAACCCTGCAAAAGGCTGCATTAGATCCTACACTTCGTACACTCTCTTGATCAGCTGCAGCAATTTTATTTCATTTATTGATTAAATTTATATGCGTGCATCTCACTCTCAAAGCAACTCTGGCTGGCAAAATCAAGCCACATTTAGTGATGGACATCTGGCCTGATGAGACATTCTTGCGATCTAAACCCTCTATGCATTTGACTTTGCCTTTAAATCCCCCAGGCATATTCTATTTTTTTCAGTGAAAGCACTTGAGTAGTTTTCAATGGTCCAAGTTCTTGATGCAAAACTGGGCAATTTCTGTTGCCTGCAGTGGCACCAATAGCATTGCTTGGGCCACACAGGAAGCACCATTCACACACATGGCTTGCTGAAAATATTTTCTCCCACTGAACTCCACTTCAAGTGGCCTCCCACCTGGTGTAGAGAATGTGCAAACTGGGCCATAGTAACTTGTATTAAGATGGGATACTCAGCCTGGCACTTCTGTTCCTGTGATTGCGACTGCTGCCTGAAAATTAAGGTTTTTGTAAAGAAACAAAAACACATTTTATGCCGGTTAGCTTAGCTGCAATTTGACAATGGCTTCAATTATATATAATTTTCCATTCTGTCAATTGGCTTTCATTCTCATCCTGGGGGATTCAAAAATAATGAAATTTGGGATATTGTAAACTTCTTTATTAGAAGAGTGACAGCCCCCCAAATACAAAGCTGAAATTCTTGATAATCTACCCGTTTTCAGCAGTTGTTTTTACTGGAACAAATCTCATAGCTGAGAACCATTAACATTTTTCCAGTCTCATTTTATAAGGTGTTTGTTTTTTCCCATTGTGGGTATGTTATTTTGTTTGGGAAGGAGCCAGAAGGGTCCTGATCCCATTAGCTCATAGCTTAAGAAGACTATGTGGGGATATAATTTGGTTAGAATTGAGCAAGATTTGTAGAATTCATTAATGGGCCATTATTTCTTTTCTTGCAATTTAAGCATTGAATGGGATTGGTTTATAAATCCAAAGTCATAATCTAACACCATTAAAGATTTACATCATCAAAACCAATCTGACATAGCACTTTGAAAAATGGATGTAAAATAAGTTTGATTCACAAGGGCAAAGTTATAAAGAAAGTCAAGTTGGGTTCAGTAGATTCGAACACTACTCTCTTTCAAAGTAAGTTACAATAGATAATTCACATCTGACTCATTTTCTGGGGAAAGCAAAGTAGGATGATTCCACTAACAAATTTAAAAAGAGGTTCAGTCTTGTTGGGAGGAAGAAGAATTGAAAAAACTTAAATTTTCACTTTCTTGAATGGTACAAAGTTTGCTGCAAGGTTAAAGTAATATTTTTACAACCCATAAGGAATTCCTGCTTTGAATTGGGAAACATTTCAAAAGCTTTGTGAGATTTATCTATCAGAGAAGTGTGAGCATTATTTTTCCTGAATGCTGTTCTCTGGGATGAAGGAGGAGGTAGATGATTGTAATCAAACCCTTAGCCGTAAGCTAATATTATATTGACCTGGGATCATAACTGAGTAAAGTTTATATGTGAAACATATCCAGATTCTACCATCTTTGTTTCCATATTTTCAGACTATTTTAAAGGACAAGATTACTTTGCTCTTAAACCAAATGCTATTACATTTAATTATTACTGCAGAACAGTTCTACAGTCAGGTTCCCTTGCAATCCATGACCAGGAAACAATCAGAAGAAAATAAAGCTTAACTCAGTGATTATAGGTGACTGGTAGCACTAATTCATACTGGCCAAAATGTTTGTTCAGCTGTTTCTGAAATGTTTGTCTGCTGGAAAGCCTCTGGGTTTTTTTGCAGAAAGCCTCAAAGTGGATACAATTCTAATTGTATGACTTGGAAAAATGTATTAATGTTTTGGATTCCAAAACCAATGGACAGTTTAGCCTCGAAAACAATCACAATACTGACAAGTGATAATTGCAAAATGATGATTTAAAAAATGTTTGAAAAAAAGTGTGCATGACATCTTTTCATGCCCTGCTAAAAATGAAAATTTAGCAGTTAAATTTCTCTTTTGAGATCCTGTATTATTTTGTTCTTACCTATAACAAATTGACCTGGGTTTGAAAGTATCTGATCAGTTTTAGGACTGTAAGCCAAACCAATAAAAGATTAGAGATTTTTGGTTCCCCAAATTCCTTAAAAAATATTTCAGGATTAATGAGCTTTTCTGGCCCTAACATCATAAACCTCATAAAAGCCAGTGCTGAGCTTTTCCCTTTGAGGTCTCTTGCCTTATAAAATGTCCCTGCTATGTTAAAAATCTCCACACTAATCAGACCCTTTTGATTCTTAATGCACCTCAGTGGGAATTCTTCAGCATTTGATATGCAAAAATATGTTTGCCTTTTTCTTTTTTAAGACTTGAACTCTGCTTGCAAAACCTTAGTTTTCAGTTAGGATGTAAAAGCATTGTTGCCAGAGGAGCTGTCATGGTGCTATTCAACAGCCTGCAACTTCTATCAAGGAACTGTTTTCATGACTTCCCAGAGGGATAGCTGTGTTAGTCTTCAAAACCTGAAAAAAGGTCATTATTTTTGCCTCAATGCTCATTCTACAAATTAAACCAAGGAATGTTTTCATGTAGCAGTTCAAAAGTCAGTGTATGTAGGAAGAGAAAAAAATAACTTTTTATGTTTTGATTTACTGTAGTCTGTTTGCCACTTTTATCCAAAAAGGACACACCAAAGTGGAAATAGCATTATCTGCGTTAAAGCCTAATAACACTCTTGTAGTCTGCTGGCACACTTCTATAGAGATGCACGTTTTTCTTTAGTATCTCACAGTTTAACAGTGGGAAGGCATTTACTTCGACCAGTGACCTGAAAAAAAAAATCTCTTGAGGGAAAAAGGTTCTCTGTGATTACAGTTTGATCTAATGCATGTCTCAGTTCTCAGGGTGACCTACTCATTCCTTTCCGATTGCAAACTCTGTTTCTCACCTTTTGCAATTGCTTGGGAGAATAATTTCTATTTGCTAATGCAAAACTTCTTGTAGTTTTTTTCTCTGTGTGCTTAGCGAAGGAAAATAAGAATAGGTGTGTTGAAGAATTCATTTTAATTACCATTTTTCATCTGGCATTGCAAATGTACATATAATGGATCCAATAACAAAAATTAAAAAGGAATTGGTTGATTTTACAAGCCAGGTGGATTTTTAAAAAGCTGAAGACTAAGTCATCAGGTTGTTGTACTAGTGAGTTACCACTCGACTCAAAAATATATGTTTGAATTCTCATATTCACCGTACTGCAGTGATGAAAATGGAAGGATCTCTGTCTCTAAGTTGAACATGAGAATGGATGATGACACAACCTTTTGGGTGGGCCTATAATTCTTTACTGTTATATCTGCTTCCTACACAAAAGATGCTAGATTTGGTGTTGGTATTTCTAGTTCAAATAGGAGATGGGGGGAAATCCTTTTCTGTCATTCGCAGACAAAATGATACTAGATGAGTATCTCTCAAACTTGACCACTTTAAGATGGGTGGACTTCAACTCCCTGAATTCCCCAACTAGCATGCTGGCTAGGGAATTCTGGGAGTTGAAACTGGCGCATCTTAAAGTGGCTGAGGCTGAGAAACACTGCTAGATTAACAAATTGACCATCAGAGAGACTGCATAGATACAAAATTAACCCTTGGGTGTTTTTCACTGTTTCACTTTTAAAATCTGGTTTTCTTTATTGGAGGATTTCAAAGTGCTTTACTTTCCATTCCAGAGAGCATATTGTGGCCAGTGCAGTGAAAGGATATGGGGTCTAGGAAGACAAGGTTACAAGTGCATCAACTGCAAGTTGTTGGTCCATAAACGCTGTCACGTTCTTGTCCCTCTGACTTGCAAAAGGCATATGGTAAGTTTGGCTTTTGCATAAAACTTTGACTAGATTGCTTGAGAATGAGAGCATAACGAGATGAGGTTGGTAAACTTTCAAAGCTGTGAAGGTTTTCTCCCCATCATCTGGTGATTTATGTGGAATAGATATGAATCAGCTCTATCACAACTTAATTCATTTTTACTGATGAGGAAGAATTTAATTTGTATTTTAATTTTGGAATAACTACAAAAACAGCCAACCAGATTTCCACAATTAAACAATATATATGCTTGTTTGTTCTGGCCTTAGAATCACATCTCGTCTTAGATTTTCAGTAATGCTACACATAATATTTTCTTTGTTGTCTTCAAATAGTTCCTAATTATTGAGCCCCTCTGAACAGATTTGGGATCTGTTTCAAAGAGCAGTTGGCTAATATTTCAACAAAGACCATATGTACAATTGGCATTTAGCTTTTTAAAAAATCTATGTATAATCCCTGTGGTTTGGAGAAAACATCTCTACTAAAAATGAATTGTAAAGGTGTTCCTTTCAGAATTAGGCTCATTGGTATTTGACACAACATAATGATAAAAATAACCCTTTCCTTTAATGAGATCAATCTATTTTTTTCATACCATGTAATAACAGTGTTGCACTGCACCCTTTGAGGGTTGTGTTTCCACAAAGTGAAGGTTTCATTTGGGTCAGGATGTTTTGGTGGGTCTTTTACATGCTGTGCAAACTCAACATTTTTGTGATGTATGCTTGGTTTATGATATATACATTGAGTTGAGCCAATCACCAAATTAAATGAGTTCTGCAAACTCAGCCATAGCATGAATAAATTTGTCTTTTGCACAATTATTCTAGGGAAAATATTTTTCACTGAGATTTATTTCGCATCAAATTTAAGCCTGAGACATTAAACAATTTGGAAAATTAGTTTTTTCTACCCATGTTAAATCTATGCTTTTGGGCAAACTGTACTCATGTTGATGGAAATTCATCAGAAGAATTTCCTGAGGAGATTCTTTGCTATCTTCTTTAGGCAATGTGGAATTTTTTTATATTGTGAACTATTTTTATTATTGGTGGTGATTCTTTTTGGAAACAATATTATAATTTAGTCTCCAGTGAAAAACTGCCCACTCATATTGTCTTTCTGAAAAATTTCAAGGGACAATTAGTAGGTTCCTTAAATGAAAGTATATAAACATAAACTAGCAGTTATTATTGTTCCCAAGTCTTGGATAGATGTTTCAATAACAAATGTGCCTGTCCATTGACAAGTGACCTCTAGAACTCCTGGACTGAAATAATTCAATAATTTTTGATTGGTTTCTAAAGGTAAACTTAAAATTCTCAGATATCCAGAATATAAAGGAATTTAAAAATGAGTGAATATTTCCTGTGACTGAAAATTGCTAATTTTTACTTAGATGGAGGGATGGAAAGAAGGATGGATTGCAGCTATTTTTCTCTTAAAATTCTTTCCACATATACATTCCATCTTTATATACTTTTTATTGCTCATTGTGATGACCCTTGCCTTAAAAAGTCTTGTCTGTGAAGACTCTCACTCGTCCAGGGTAATTGCATTGCAACAAAAGTTTAAAAAAGCAGGCATCTGGATTGGATTTTTCAAGTAGA
>JANHZU010002683.1:237060-258943 GCA_032468055.1 Acrochordus granulatus | reverse complement strand
CTGCCCCACATCCTTTAAACAAGACAAGGCCTATAAAAATATGTTCATTTTCCTTACTGAAGATACAGAAGGGACAAGGGTTTGCAGACGTTCCAGGGTAGAGCTGGTTATTTTGCTGGCAAGTGAGGGAAATGAAGAACCCAAGAAACAAACAGCTTGTTAGATACGGGAAAAAATTAGTCATTTCTGATTTTGTTTTGTTCTAGGCTTTTAAGAATCTGTGGGTGGACTGAAGCTGGCAGGCAGAGAAAAAGCACCCACCAACCAGAGTTGAATAGTTCACAAGTTTAATAGATTGCTTGTGTGCCAGAAGTGGTTGACCACGGAGACAAGAAGGAAAGAGAATAACATTATGGTGCTAGAATCCTTTCTCCAAAATATCCTTCTTTTTTCTTAAGTTCAGATAAATGAAGGATAATCAGGAGAAAGGAAGAGGAGGCAGGAAGGCTTCTAACTGAAGTCCTGACATGTCTTTAAAAATAGATGCTCTTTCAGAAAGTGATGAATTCTGTCAAACAGATGTCATGGGATTTATGAGAAGTTGTTGAGCCCCACAGAAGGGGTATTTTTGAGAAGTGGGTCCCTCTGGCCCCATTAGCAACTGCTTTTCCAATATGCTGTGCAGTAGAGATAGAGAAGGGAAACTTGTTTGTTTCCGTGCTGCTCTGTTGCGGACAGCCATTCCCTCACTCATCCTAACCAGATGTAATTGTAGCTTTAAACATATGTACTGTCTCCTTCTTCCTCTCCTTTACTATTTTTTTTAGATGGTAAGACTAAAAGCAGAGGCATGTCTGTAAGCCATGCTGAGAAAATTATGTGTCAAAAAGAAGGGGGAAATGTACACCTAGCCAGCTGTTGTGTTTGAGCCTGTGCAGAAAGCACATTTAGCTTAACGGAGAGTGCTAGAAGTGGAAATCAGCCTTTTTAATAATAAGAATTGAGGGTGAAGAGACTTAAAAATGGCTGCAGTTGTGGCTGTCTCCTTAAATCCTCCAAGTTGCTGCCTCCAAGTCAATGAAATATATATTGAGAATAAACTTTCCCAAATGTGGGATAGATACTGTATTATTTTAGCTTTTCCTTTGAGCAAAGTTTTAAAGCAGGAAAGATGAGCCCTGTTTGCTCAGTGAAATCAACTGAGATGCCCCTCATGAAATCAGTTTGCTAGGCTACAAATATCTTTTCCATCAATTGCTGCCATTTCTTCAGGGCATAACATTTATGTTGGGGAAAAAATCTGTTGTTTTTCTCTTGGACCTCACTTTGGGATTGTTATCAAAACAAAGACTGCATTGTGATATCTGAGTTCACATGTTTTATGTTCTCAATTCAAATGAATGCCACTTAGTTCAAACATAACAGAAAATGTGAGCTCAGACCTTCATCCTGTTTCTTCTGATCCAGATTTGTAGGTCCAGATAGTGGGTAATAGAAATGCTGAATGCTTATCAATAGTTTGTACATTTGTCATGTATTGGCACACCAGTTGTTGAAACTCAGATTTAAATTCAAAAATGAAAACTGGGTTGGAGACATGGATATTTGATAACTGATAAAATGGAATCTTGCAAAACTCAAGCCTCTTAGAAAGTCATCTAGAACAGTTTCTCTGAGGTTAAGTTTTCATCTGTTTTCTACGCAGATTAAAGATGTTTTAACATTCAAGGCTTTCAGGAGCTTGTGTTATGGTGCTGTGGCTTCTTCTTTGATATGAACTAAACAAAAGTTCATAATTTTCAAAATTTAAAATTTCTCTAGGTGATTAAAATATTGCTAAAAATATCTGCATTAAATAATTATATCAGGTTTGTGTGTTCAGAAGGAAGAGGAAGAAGAAATAGACACACTTAGAAGCTCACAATTTGAAAGCCACACCAGTAGGGGGTGATCTTTCCTATGAGTATCATATAAATTGTGATAAGAAAGGTGAGATTTCTTACATTAAATATTGGAAGGATGGGAAAATTAATTATATCATCTTTAAAAAAATGTTCAGTTTACTGCCTCTTCTCCCATGGCAAGTTTTGCTCCCATTTTGCCTAGCCTTTAAAAGACAATGAAACCTTTCCATTTGTTTTTTACAGCTGCATAATAGTTGACAGTGTAGCATTTAAAAAGAATATATAGAGTATGTCTACCCACAGCCAAGAGAAAGTTGCTACAAAATATAAAATGTTGCTTTTTTGTGAGACTATAATGCATGACTGTAGATGCTCCTTTCAAGGAAAGGCTTAAAGTAGTATTTAGCTCCAGCACTGAAAATCAAGAATGTATTCTTGATTTTATGTATAAAGTTTACACTGATTGATACTGATTGCTCTTTAATCATTAGAAATATTTCAGTATAAGAATTGTAGTGGATTCTTCCTGAAGTCTGTCTAATAAAGCTACCTGTGACAAACCACACAAATTCAAGAGTGCTCTGTGTTTTGAATTTCTCCCCAAAATGATATTGGGGAATATCTGACCTGGAGAGAGATCAGAGATCTAAGCAATTCATTGATGATTTTCCATATATTATCATTATCCTTTCTGAATTCCTGAATAAGACTACATGCATTTTGCAATGTAGTTCATAATATATATCTACTGTGTAAATTTACACTCCACTGTAAATTTACAGTGGAGTATAGATGTAAATTTACATCTATATACACATACAGTGTGTGTATATAGATGATATTAGGACATACAGTGGCGTGAGCAGTTAAGATGCTGGGCTTGTCAGCTGGAAGGTCAATGGCTCAAGTTCGAGACCCAAAAGCCATCATGTAATGGGTGAGCTCCCATTGTCTGCCTAGCCCCTGCCAACCTAGCAGTTCAAAAGCATGTAAAAATGCAAATAGATAAATAGGTACCACCTCAGTGGGAAGGTAACAGTGTCCATGTGCCATGGCATATAGACATGCTGGCCACATGACCATGAAAGTGTCTTGGGACAAACAGTGACTCTTTGGCAAGGAATTGAGAGATGAACACTGCCCCCTAGAATCAGCCATGACTGGTAGGGGAAACATTTACCTTTTTTTACAGATGATATTTGAGGGGACATTGCTCATCTCTGATTCACAGCTGAGGAAGTCAGCATTTGTCCAGAGACATTTTTGTGGTCATGGTGCCTCAGTCTTGAACTCAGGCTATCAAACTTCCAGCTGACAAGCCTAGTATCATAACTGCTAGACTACTGTGCTACCCTATACACACATACACACACACACCCTGCCATTCATTCATTGATTGAATGTTAATTTCTGCTTTGCTTTTTCTTCAGCAACTCAAGGCAATGCTCATGAGTCAACTCTTCAACAATAGCCCTGTGAGGTAGGTTGAAAAGAATTGGAGCCCCTCAGTGAGTTTCCATGACTGAATCCATGTTGAATCATTAAGCCTTGCTACTCCCAAGTACCACTTGGCTGGCCTTGAAAATTTATAATTGATTCTCCTTCTGTTTATTTTGGCCTGCCCACTCCCCTAGCCACCTTTGCCTGTCCCCAGCACCTTTTCCAAAGGCAGCTGTTAGGATTCTTACACGTGAGCCCTGACATATGTGTCAGTGGTTGCAGAACCGGCTCTACCACACAGTAGCTGCCTTGGCATTCATCATAAAAGAGCAACAGCTTGGTATTTCTTCCTATGGCATTTCTCTTCCCATGTGCAAGGTCAGGATGAATCCCTGCCAAAGGATACTGCAGGCACTATCATATACCTCCCTAATATTGGCCATTCAGCCTAAAGGCCTGGGTTGACCCACCTGTCCCTATTACACCTGGCTATGGGCAGTCCTCTTCATCTTCATGCCTTAGCATCCAGTCTGGGGCTATGTGTTTCCACCTGCAGTTTCCCCCTATTTATTTATCTCCTACCCTCCTCGGCTTGCAAACGCTTCCTAATTTAAATCCCTCTTGAGGCAGTCAAGCGCAAAGTCTGCACTGTCGCTCGTCTTTCTGCGCAGGCCTGAGATCTGGGAACCACATGCTTTATCCTCCCTACGGCAGCCTTCTCAGTCCTGCCGGGCTGCTCTCTCCCCCCTCCCGTTTCGCGCTGTCTGTGTGCGCCCGCGCGCGTATGCGTGGCTCCGCTCGCCTTTTGCAGAGGAGGAGGAGGAAAAGAGGCGAGCCGGGGGAGGCGGTGCCGGTTCCTGGAAGAGCCCAGCCTGGGGAGTTGGTCACATTCTTGGCTTGCTTTCAAGAGTTGAGCAGACACCAACAAACAGAGAAGAGGAGGCGGCGGCGGCGGCGGCGGCGGCGGCGGACGACGACGAAGAGGAGGAGCAGCAGCAACAGCAGCGCCCCGCCAGCCCGCCCGCCTGCCTGCCTGCATGAGCTCAGCTCCCAAGCCTCCTCAGTCCGGGCTGGAGCAGGCAGACGAGCGAAGGTGAGGAGGTCCGGACGCGGTTCGCACGGTCGCCGAGGTAGAGGGGCGGAAGGCGCAGCCGCGATCAAAGGCCACTTCGTCCGCGCCAGACAGCGGCAGCAGTAATAGCAGCAGCAGTGCTTTTTCCCTTTCGGAGACGGCAGCAAGCCGAGGAAGCCCTCGTTGCTCCGCTGCTGGGGAAGAGGACAGTACCGCCGCAGCTTTTGGATCCACTGCCTTCCCCTCTTGAGCTCCCTTCACCTCCTTTGGGAGGGTGCCGGGTTGGCGGACATGGACAGAAAGGAACCCGCTTCCCCGCCGCCAGGAGTTGCAGCTCGGACCTCGGACGACGCGCCTCAGCGTTTCTAACTGCCTTTCTCCAGCCTCTTTTTTTTCCTCTTTGGGGGCTCCAAATTGCTTGGCGGTTATTACCCTCATCCTTATTTCTGGGGGGTGGGGGGGAGAGGGATTTTACGCGGGGGCAGCTGGAACTTGTGCGCGTCTTCCCCCCTTCGTATGGACCTTGCTAGCTCGCCCGGGGGCTTGGCCGGGAGCAAGCGGTGCGCCTTTTCTCGCCCCTTCTTTTTATAACTTTTTTCTCCCCCCGCCCCTTCCCCGAAGATCTAGTTCTCACTCGCTTTCCCCTCCTGTCCTTCCCTGGTTTGGCTCTGGCTTGTTTGGCTCCGGGACCGCAAGAAAAAAAATCTTTTAAGAAACTTGTAGCAAAGGGACGTCGGGGAAGAGCGGATCTGAAGAAGCGCCGCGCATCCCGAGGAAGAAAGGCGGGGAATATGAGATTTGGTGGCGCTCGCCCCTCCGGCGTTAGAAGACAGCGGCGTCCCATCTGAACAGGAGGGCGGCTTTAGAGCTGCTTCCCCCCCTTCTGCCTTTCACACGCCTTCCTCCCTTACTTGGAAGAGCCATTTCCGAGAAGACGCTCTTCCCCGAGGCTGGAATTCGGGCGCCTTTTTCTGGGGGGCCGACAGGCAAAAGGAAAGATTCGGCGCCGCAGGAACCAGGGACGCGGGGGGGCCGGCAAGCCGCCTAAGATGGAGACGGTGCCTCGGGGCGGCTTCCAGCCTCACCCTGGGCTGCAGAAAACCTTGGAGCAGTTTCACCTCAGCTCCATGAGCTCGCTTGGCGGGCCGGCCGCCTTCTCGGCGCGGTGGGCGCAGGAGCTCTACAAGCGCGAGAGTACCAAGGAGGCAGCGGTGGTGGCGGCGGCTTCGTCCGCGGCAGCCGTGCCCCCCGAGCCGCCGCTGCCGCCCATTCCGCCCATCCCGCCGCCCCCGCCGCCGGTGATGCCCGGCCCGTTCTTCATGCCGTCGGACCGCTCGACGGAGCGCTGCGAAACCGTCCTGGAAGGCGAGACTATCTCCTGCTTCGTGGTGGGCGGCGAGAAGCGGCTCTGCCTGCCCCAGATCCTCAACTCGGTCCTGCGGGACTTTTCGCTCCAGCAGATCAACGCCGTCTGCGACGAACTGCACGTCTATTGCTCCCGCTGCACCGCCGACCAGCTGGAAATCCTCAAAGTCATGGGCATCCTGCCCTTCTCTGCGCCCTCCTGCGGCCTCATCACCAAGACCGACGCCGAACGGCTCTGCAATGCTTTACTGTATGGAGGCGCCTTTCCTCCCGGCCGCTGCAAGAAGGGGCTGGCCGGGGCTGGCGGCAGCACCTTGGAGCTAGAGCTGGAGCTGACCGAAAGGAGCTTCAAAGTCTACCACGAGTGCTTCGGCAAGTGTAAGGGCCTGCTGGTGCCCGAGCTGTACAACAGCCCCAGCGCCCCCTGCATCCAGTGCCTCGACTGCCGGCTCATGTATCCACCGCACAAGTTTGTCATCCATTCGCACAAAGCCTTGGAGAACCGAACTTGCCACTGGGGCTTTGACTCTGCCAACTGGCGAGCGTACATCCTCCTCAGCCAGGATTATGCCAGCAAGGAGGAGAAAGCCAGGCTGAGCCAGTGCCTGGATGAGATGAAGGAGAAATTTGACTACAGTCATCGGTACAAGAGGAAGGCGCCCAGGGTGAGCAAGGGTTTGTGGGAGGCAAGGGGCCCAAGTTTGTTGAGACTTGTACTGGAGTTGGGTCCAGGGTGCTCCTTCAAAAAAGGAAGCCAACTTTGCTGATAACTGGAGACTCGGAGGTGGCACCTAGATGATGCCAAGTGATTGGGACCTCAGCAGACCTCACTCGGGGCTCAAAGAGAGATTAGGAATTGTAAGTCCAAACCCCAGGAAGGGGTGAGGGTGTTTGTGCTTGGGACAGGGTTGGTTCACATTTTGGCAGAGATGATATTCCCAATCAGCCAAGCTTCTAAATTATCATGCTTAGGTCAAATTTTTTAGCCTGTTATCTGGTTGTAAATTATGAGAATCCAACCACTCTGGAGTTAACATGGCTTATGTGGGGATTGTCAATGAATTTTGAAAGAAATACCACAGATAATATTATTGGATCTGCTTAAAGAGCTGTGCCATGCCAGATGGTCTCTTTTCCATTTGGAAGCAAATTGCCTTGAATGCTTGCTTGGGTAAAAAAACGAAGTATAAATCCAATATATATGCCTTTGCTCAGGATGGGAAGGGCTGATTTTTAAGTAAGAAGGCATCTATACTTGTGGCAAGAGGCTTATGTCTGTATAAATCTTAACTGATTTTGTGCACATAGCAGAGGCTTATGCTGTGTCAAAATCAGTTTGCAATAATGTGGATGAAGCATAACTCTTGGTGTGTAATAAGGTTCACAGATGTGCAAAAAAAAGGATGCATCAGAACTCTGGATGCAATTCGGAATAAAAAATGTACAGATAAAGTGAGACAACTGAATGCATTGACCTTTTCCTATCAAAATAAATCCTTTGTCTTTTTAATTTGGGGAATATAGCAGGAGTCCCCAAATTGGGGTCAGTTGTGCTTATGTCTTTGGGTCAAAGAAAGAAATGCATTTAGCCATTTTGTCTTCATTCTTACATGCACTTGCTTTTGTTGTTTCTGGGCTGTTCTTTCTTTATGTTGTATTTTATGGTTAAATTTATGTAGGGCACACGGAAACGTTTGCTCTGCTGCAGTGGCATTTCTTAAAAATGGAGAATTATGTTGCGCATGTGTTTTGTCTATAGTTTTCATTGATCTTCAGTAAATCTCAGTGATTCTATAAAGTGCATGAACTTTAAAAGAAAGAAGTAGTTAATTAATGTTATGCCCTCCCACCTTACCAAACAGTAGGGGAGGGAAGAATTGCCTTACTATTTATTATTGCTGATTTGAAGAAATCCAAGGAATTTTTCCTTCCTATAGGAAATCTCCTAAGAATTTTACATAGGGAGAAATGTTAACCATCAATTAACACATAATCAGAGTGATTCCAATTGTACTAATTCAGTACACCTGTAAATACTATTGGTGTTTAGGCTGCGGGCACACAGACTGTTTATTTTTGATGCCCAGTATGTTGTCTGTTGTAGCTGCCCTTTCCCTTTAGCCTTGCCAACATTTTTTTGTGTGCATGGGTTATATATACACTCAGGAAATCAATGTGTCCTAGTCTGTGCTGCTACAGTTACTTTTCAACCATGCCAGGCAACTGGGGAGTCTGCCCAGCCAGACAGCTTGAGAGTACATTGGTACAATATCCTCTTTATTTAATCTGCAGCCGTGTTTGGTTCCCAGAATCCTTGGGGTTGGTGATTGGGTGAGAAAATGGTGCGGTGCGGAAGCCATGCCTTGGCACCAGGCCTGGTGAATAAAGTAGAAAGTATATGGGCCTCTTGAAAAAAATGGTGGATGGTCCAGTGGTTTAGTTGGCATCCCCATTGCTTAAAAAAATAGTAAAATGTAATGCAGTGCAAAATGGGAGCAATCTTAAGGTAGTTCTGTTAATTGTGCAGGATTGTTGAATTTCCTTTGAATCATGGGGATTTACAAATCTGTAAATCTGCAGAAAATCACTGACTGCTCCCAGGTGGAGGTGGGGAAATATTCAGTGAAGGCTTTTTCTCTTTAAATTCCTATGCATCTATTTTGGAGAAAAATGCATTCTCACCCACAACTTTTCCTTTCAAGTAATTAACCTGCTGAATGCCTACACCACAAAGGAGCCAAATACATTTTAAAAAGCAGAACAAAGGGACAAATTAAAATTTTCCTTGCTTCCTCCTTGTGTTTTGCTCTTCAGTTTCTACTTTTTGAAGAAGAGGAAGCCGTTTTTGGGGACTTTCCCCCCTTCTTTTCCTTTCCTTCACCCTCATCTCCCAGACAGTCAATGTAAGAGCTATTGTCAGAACATTGGAGTCTAAAGACGGCACATTATCTCTCATAGACCAGGCTGGATGCAGCGTTAATAGCTTGTCTCTCTTTGGTTAATCATGTGCTAAAAGTAGCAGTTGCCCAGTGCCCTTTCTGGGTATGAATAGGAAGAGGAAGAACATTCAAAATGGTTAATTGGGGTAGGGTATACTTTCATTTTAAGTCCTGGCGGTTGGGGTTGCCAGAAATCTCTTTGGTGGCTCCGAATACAAAATATAAAATTTTAAAAATATATATATATAAATAAATATATTTATATAAAATATAAAATATAAAAATACAAAATTGAATAATTGTTATGTAGCATTATAGGAATTCTAGCTGTAATATATTTCTAGTTCTGCCACATAAACCATCTCTTTTTGGGACTGCTAGCTTTTTAAATAGCTTTTGAGCTGCAGAATAATCCCAGAATGGTGGGATTGCCTTGAGGTTTAAAAATGAGCAAATATCACTGGGAAGTACTGGTCATCTAATCCAACACATATATTCTTATTCCGGATAAAAAGAAAGCAACATTTATTGAGACCCAAGGATCTTTGTGGCCTTTAAAAGTATTTCTGTGACTTTCTCTCTATTGTGAATGTTTCTCATTTAGGAAGTATCTATGAACATTGTTAGAAGTATTCCCCTCCTGTGATTCTAGAATTGATAATGTTTGCTTTGGTTAAAGAAGCAAGCCAAGGAGTGAGACAGGTAGACCCCAAAGTTTAAGTTAGTCATGTTCTGTCTTCTGAGAATAGAGTGGGTTTAAAGGCTACTTTTAGCTTCTTCCTGTGCAGAGCTGGCTTTGTTTGGATGCTTGAAAAAAAGGTAAAGGTTTCCCCTGCCGGTTGTGTCCGACTCTGGGGAGCAATGCACATCTCTGTTTCATAGCCAGCATGTCCAAACACCCATCCTTGCTGATGTGGCCAGCCTGACTATATGCCAAGCCGCATGGAACACTTACTTTTCCCACTGAAGATACTTCCTGTTTATCTACTTGGATTTTGCATGCTTTCAAACTGCTCCTTCCATTAACAGGAGCTGGGGCAAGTTACTGCAGCTCTCCTGAGCTCCTGAATCTCAAAGTTGGGCTGCTGACCTTCCGGCCAAGAAGCTCAGTGTCTTAACCATTAGGCCACCACACTCCGTTTTTGAATGCTTGAATTTGGCTATAAGTGCTTATATTTTGGAAAGGCCTTGACATCTCCATCTCTGCTAATCATGTTCCATGATTTTTCTCGTTCTGCTCATTAAATCCTATTTCCATCCCACACAGAGCCAAGAGAATATTTGTTACAGTTTTTGTTGCAGCAAGTGACCATCTAGAAAATAAACCCATGTGTAAGGTTGTGGCTAAAGACAACATTGTAATAAAGTTGAGGTCTGCTAGAGAGGAAATGATGGTGGGTGGGTTGGGGGGGAATCCCACTTAATCTTGAATTAGGCTGTCTAAATTTTGGCTGTGCTAACATCTTTTTTTTTCTTTTACCCTAAGTGCTGTTGTATTGCTTGTGAATGCCTGCAAACCCATATGTGCTTCTTGGAGCAAGGATGTAGGTTTGCATTATGCTGGGGCTGCCTCTTGAAGCAAATCTTCATTGTTGTATATGAAGAACATCTTGTCTGGATGCTAAAGTGGAGAGTTGGTGGCCTGTTAGAAGTTGGTGGAGTCCAGTTCCTATTATGGTCAGGGATAAGGAATAAATAGTGGCCTAGGTATATCTGGTTTCTTTCCCTGCCCTCCTTCATTCAGGGGTACTTAGCCAGTGGTGCTGGCTGGGGAATTCTGGGAGTTGAAATCCACACACATTCAGGTTGATAACATTGAAAATCACTGATCTTTGTTTTATTTATTATTTACTGCTGGAGGTAGGAGGTAGTAAAATTTGGTACTTCCCATCCCTGCTTAACATTTTTTTTTTTGAGAGGAATATTTCTCATATGAATTTTACAAATTTCTTAAAGCTACTTCATCTTCTGGACTTTGTTCTGTGTTTTCCCCTCCTCCAAATGTATCATGTGTTTCTTTTCCCTGGCCTCTTTTTCTTGGTGGTTCTCCCTTTCCCATGATAATAATGACTTTTTGAACAAGCACAGACAAGAGCTGTCTGACTTCTGCTTTGTGTTTGTTTTATATATATGGAAAAAGCCCTTTCTATTGTGGAACAATAAGTTTCTAGGTATTTTAAAGACTTTTTGCTTTACAAGCTTTTTTCATTGGGCATGCTGGCTAAAAGAGTTTAAAGCGGATGCCTAAGATATCAGAAAGATATCAGGTTGTCTACCTTTGAACTCTTTGCTTTCCTGCAACCTACAATTAGTGTAAAAGCTCTGAAGCCTTATGGCTGCTGATTAATTATCAGGCTATATTGAATATAATCTAATTACTAAACCAGGTTACTTTTTAACTATAGTTTATTGAACAATATTAGGCTGGGATTTATTTTGTACTGAGCTATAGTGAGGTTTGGCTTGATGTATTGTGCAAACTTAGGCATTATGTTTTGTAAACCATAATTTATAGCTTATGAATCAACCAGACTATTTGGATTTAACGGAATGTGTGATTCCAGTTTGGTTTATTCAGTTAAGCTGTAATGGTGTGCTATTGTGTTACACTAAATATATGCTTGTGGCTTTGCACATATGCAGTAAAGACCATATTGTTGGAATTCACTCATTTGCAAGTTGACTTTTCTCCTTACCTCCCTTTTTTTCAGAATGTGCCTGTGTAGCAAAATTTACAAATTCTAGAGGGCTTTTTTTACAGGTTTTAATTGTCCTACATCAGTCTGCTAGAAGAACAGTAGCTAATAGATTCTAATATAAGATCATAGTCAGATTACTTTTGTATGTATAAATAGCCCTTCCTCAACTTGACACATTTCAGGCTTACTGGGACTGCACTTCCCAGAATTCTATGGCCAGAAGGATTGAGAATTAAGGGAAATACACTCCCAGTTTCCCACACACCTAGTGGCAGCTGGGGGAAATGCTGATGTATTCTTCTTAAAAATGTATTGCCCTAAGTCAAATTGTATGATAAAGTAATTGCATGTATAATCTTTTCCTATGGGTATGGGAGACAGCTGTACACATTTATTCCACTTTATGTATGTGGAAAAGGATTATGCATGATAGCATTCAATTAATAAAGAAAAATAAGACATTGTCTACACATTTCAGTATCTCCAGAGGAGTGTACTGGTTGTCCCCTACAAACAAGTACAGCCAAGAATTTTGTTTCTGATTCACACCAATAGTCCATCTTTTCTTCTTGGCCAAGGGAAGGAGTCTGTGAGCGATCAAATAATAAAAAACAATTCCTGCTGGACAGAATGTAGTTTTTGGAGTGATCTTGGGGGACAGACTGTTTGCATTTTTTTGTAGTGGTAGCAGTTCTCTGGACACCTAGAAATTCATATTGAGGAAGGAGGGAAAACAATGCAACACAAGCTTATATCAAATATAATCTTGGAGCTGTTCCATGCATTGCCAGAGAAGTGAGTACACATTTGTATGTAGCACACATCTTAAAGAAGAGCCTGTCTTTGGAAGAAAATTCTTCCAGTACAACTTGTTGATAGTTTTTCAGAAAAAAGTCCTAATGGATTGCAATTGGAGAAGAAAACATGCCTTTTGATGAGCAGGTTATCTTATATTTCAGGATGCTCACACCCATGGTTGTACATTGACTAAGCATTAAGATTGCAAGTCTTTGAATCTCTAGCCAATATGTCTGTAGCAGAGTCAGTACATCTTCAGAGCATCGTTAACAAAAATAACTTAGTTTTCCAATTGTGAAAGCATAAAGCTATTGTTGAAGGACGCATCCCTGGTTTACTGAGCATCATTATATTTTATTTTGCATTTGAATGAATATTATAGAAGAGCCTGAATATGGTGATCATTTTATATGCAGGAATGCAACATTTAATCTAATGAATGTTATCTAAGTGCATATAAAAGTGGCACTATGGAATACCTCCTACAACATTAGCTTATCAGATTAAACACAGAGGAAATAAACTCAGAAATTTCTGTTGGTTAATAGAAAAAGTCTCTTCCAGAGATAATGTTTTTTTTTTCTATTAATACTCCATAGATAAACCAGTTTGGGAGAAAGTGCATTTTTGTATCCAAATGAGATTTAATAAACAAGTTTATTAACATGATTAAGATAGTCAATCAGTTACTATTTCTGTAGCTGACATGCAACCATGATTTGAGTAGATTTCTTCAATTGGATGCGTTTTGGATGGTTTGGACTGCAGTTCCCCAAAACTTTAATGGGAAAATGTCAGAGTAAAGGTACCTAGAACATTGGAAACATTTCTGTGTATACTCAAGTATACAAGAAAAATTAGTACTTACCTGTCAGGATATTCTATTTTACTTCCAAGGTCCCTGTTCCAGGAATATTATAGAATATAAGCATTTGTTTTAATAGAAACAAATAGAAACAAATTTTAATAGAAATATTTGAAACATGGCTTCCATTCCAATAGGTTTAAAGGAAACAGAGACTTCTTGAATCTTTGTGGTTGAGATGTGGAAACTTGCCCAGAGAGGAGGACAGAATTTTTTTTGCATGTGTCTTCAAAGTTGAATAAATCAGGAGCAGTCACCAATAAATAATAAAATAACAGTTGAGCAGACACAAGAACACAGTGTGATTCCAGTGGCATTGTATACCTCAGTCAGTACAAATAACATTGTATCCTACTTTTCCTCCTCCTTTTTGGTTTGTTCTTCAAAGTTCTGCTCAAGTCAGTGGTATGATGTTAAAAGGATAAGGTCATGGACTCTTAATTGCCTCTTGGTTTCCCAACTCCTTTTTTTTTACTAGCCAGTTTGTGTAATGTCTGTCTGAAAAAGTTGAGTAAGGGCATTGAAACAGCAGACAGGATGTTAAGTGTTAGTATGTCTGGGTGAAATATAACAGAGGCTCCACTATGTTGAAGGCTACAGGACAGTAACCCTTCCATCTTCAGGTACAGGTTAGCTGCCTTCAAATCTTGGAGAGGCCAACTCTCAAATTTTGATTTCTAGAGTCTCTGTCACTCCTATTTCCCTTCTTTTTTTCTTTCTCTGTTCACTGAAATGGTTATACAAACCTTCTCGTTTTCTTAAGGCTTGCATCATTTGCTTTCACCTCTTTCATTGGTAAATGATGCAAACTTTAAACCAAAAAATAGTATATTGCTTTTTGGTATTTTATGCATATCATGAATTTAAGATGTGAAGCTGAAGTTGCATTTCAGCTTTTGCAAACAGCAGAAGATTTAAAAGTCCGCATCACTTCCATTCTGTTTAATTCATGTCTCTTCATGCACTTTTATAAGGAATAGGTTGATTGTCACGAGTGATATAGTCAGTATGCTTTAACTGTGGTTTATCATAGTAGATGATAACAGCATTCCATGCGCCTTGGCATATAGTCATGCTGGCCACATGACCACAGAAGCATCTTCGGACAAACACTGGCTCCCTCAGCTGTGAATCAGAGATGAGCATTGTCCCCTAGAGTTGATCACGACTGGTAGGGGAAATCTTTACCTTATAATAGATAGAATTTCACATTAAGCTGTAGCTTGTTTATTTGGATTTAGTTTCAATCAGCTCAGCCATTGTACTTTGTAAACTCAGATTATGGCTCCTGTTGTGAATCTCAGCTACAATTGTTGTTTTGAAATCCAGAAGATTATCAAAAATAATTGTAAGCGGAGCAATATGAGGACCTGCAATGAGCAAGGTTAGCAAATTTCTTTCAATGAATTTTCTATCAAGATATTCTCTGTCATCCCCATTTTATTTTTCTGGCAAGGTGAGAAGACTTCCAAATAAAAGACCTGAGCCTTATTTTTATTTTTCTATGGAAGCGCCGAGGTCTTTGTGGAAAGAAAATGCTTCTGTCTCCCATTTAATGTATTATTTTTCCGAAAGATGGGCAAAGCAAAGTCTTGAACTTAGGGCAGTGTTTCAGATCCACCTATACACAGGTGTAGCGAATTGTGGATTCTGAGACTCTTTGGATATCGCATACCCTCTCTGCCATATAAATTACTTTTCAGAAGCATTGTACTGTAGTGAGACTTTGAAGATTTCGTGTAGAGAGCTTGGGAAGAGTTCAAATATTTTGCAAAAGGAAAATAGCCATGGAGGTATGTGCCTCTGTCGTCTTATATGTATTTTTTTTCTTTATACCTTACCCAGGGCTATCTGTTTTGGTCTGCAACAATCTATGATCACTAGAGAACAATGTTAGATATTTTTTCAGTACAGTATTTTTCATTGCCATCTAATAGCTATGTGGATTTTTTCAGCCCAGATCTGATAGCCCTAATCTCACCTTCAGATGTGAATTTCTTAGTTTGATAGTTAAGTAAGAAAAGTAGCAACAGCAAATGCTATTATAGTATTTTCTGCATCCCTTTTATAAATATGAAATATGTCCTTAATTAATGGGCAGTTAATTGGCTGTGCAATAAGAACACTGTCTTCCTCTCTCTCTGTTCTCCTCTTTGTCACCTCCTTCTAAATAGGGCCTGTTATTGAGAAAATGTGTACATGTGGTAGAACCAGCAAGCATTAAATTTGTGTTTTCCCGCATCATCAGAGCAAATCTCTAAGAAAAAACCTAGTTTGAAGCCCAATAACTGTGCAGCTGAGTTGTGGGCAAGCCCACTTCCTGCTTCTGGTGAAATCATTAGAAACCCTTTCTTCTGGTTATCTGTACTGTAGACATTGGGTTTCCCTTTGACACTCCATGGAGGCAAAAGTTGGATTTTAAAGAAGCAGGATAGAAAGAGCATTAACACTTTTGAGTTTTGATGTTAGAGAAGACTTTTAAGAATACCATGGATAGCCAGGAAAACATACAGGTAGAACAAATCAATCCAGAATTCTCCCTTAAAGCACAAATGAACACCTAGTTTCCATTATGCTGGAAGAAATGTAAGGAAGGAAGAAGAGAGCAAACAGCAGCAAGGAGGATAGACTAAATTATAGCAGCAGTGAATGCTCCACTAAGAATCCTAAAGGGCCAGGGTGAAGTCAGATCATCTTGGAGAAAGTCTCTATGTGATGGCAAAATGGCACTTCATCAATCAAGCTGTCTTCTGCCTCCGGTGGAGTTAATAGAATCCCATTTTGTTGGTTAGTTACAGGGTTTCCTTTGGGCTATTGATAAGCATATGCACATTTTCAAAATGGAGAAAGCTTTGGAGATATATCCATCTCCTACATGATGAAAGGATTCAAATTCTCTTTGGAGACCCATTTTTGCAGACTTCTGCCATCTGAAGTCAGGTAGGAACTTACAGTGTGATGAAATCTATCCTCCAACTTCCTGGATGTTGTTTCCTGTTGAGAAAGTTTGTTGGGTAAGGCTTTTTTTTAAACTGAGTTGAGGTACTGCTGTTTTCTGTTCCCCATCAATTTGCAATCACATGGTTGCCTCTGCTTTTTGATCTGAGGAAAAAAATCCATCTACCAGAGATTTTCTATTATCTTATTTAGATTTAATAGAAGGATGAAAGCTACTCTATAGAAGCTAGACCAAGGAAAGAGGAATTTTCAGCAAAACCCAGGACATTCATCCTTCTCTCTTAGTCACTTAATGGCTGAAGCAATTAGAAGAATGACACACCCTAATAATGGAAATGTCAGCACTTTGAGCAAAAAGTGGAAGCTGCTACTTTTCCAAGTCAAGCAATTTTATAAAAAATGCAAACACATGACTAAATAAGAATCCGTTTTCAGTATTCAGAGTTTCAGGATTCTTTTTTTGCCCTGTGCTGAAAAGCCAGATTAAATCTGAGGCTATTGATGTGCAGAATAGGTGCTCTGCTTCTGAATGATAGCCCCCCTCTTCTTTGGAGGGAGCTTCAAGTGATCTGTTTTGTTGTTTTTCCAGTGTTCTTCTAATTTTAGTTAGAATTTTTAGTTACAGGTTCTTATTTTGTGTGCTCTGCTTTTACACATGATGGAGCATTTTAAGCAATATGGGAAAATAGTATGTTGCACATAAAACATTTACTGGAGAGAGTGCATGGTTCTGAAATGAGTGCTAATAGGAGTTGAGCTTGTCTTCTATGAAGTCAGTGTGAATGAAATACTTGCTTGTTTCCTTCAGGAAAATGTCTTTTCTCTTCATTTGGTAATTTTTAGAGTGTTGTAAGCTGGTTTTGAAGAACAGCACACAAAATCAAACTTGAGTTTACCACACTTTTTCTCTGGCATGGTTTTCAATTGGAGAAGATGCCCTTTAGGGTTTGCTTTAAAAAAAGAAATCCAAGAAAGATGAAGTTTAGACATTCTCTCCAACTGGTCATAAAATGAGGAACTTGCCTAGAAATGTAAAATGGGTTGGCTTATACTGGAATTTGAAATAAAAAAATCAGGACACAAGGCACTGGCAAAAGCATTTTGCTATTTTGCCCAAGAAAATTATGTTGAAATGTCTAAGATGGACACGGGAGTCAAAGGATTTTGATTTTCTGAGAACTACATTTCCAGGTGCTCCTTGCTGTCAGAATTTAGTTTGACATTTAAGTTCTCTTTTTTTTAAGCCTGCACTTTCCTCTTTTTGGGTAGATGGGAAGTTTAGCAGGAAATTCTCAGGATAACAAAAAAACACATTCCAGCCAGATTCAGTGTTTTTGTAGCCTTTTATTTTATGCCATTGTTGCAATACTTTAACGACCATTTTCAGTGGTTTGGTAAGAAATCATATACAGAAATTATAAGTCTGTTCTTGGAAACCTAGCCTTGCAACTTTTATTATGTTTTGTTCTGAGTTTCTTTTCCATTTATAGATCATCTTGCAGTGGCATTCCCTTGCCATCAAAATATTTACAATAAGGTAATACCAGGAAAAATAAAACTGTCTCTATAAGGAATGAATCTGGGGAGACAGGAACTAGTGCTTGGCCTTCCAGGCTAAAGGGAACTTTTCTGTCTCATGTATCAGGGGCCTTCCATGGCAATCCAAAGAATAGCCAATTCATTCTCCTGCTTTAGAAAAGAAAAGCAAGAGGGAAAAAAAGCAGAGAATTAAACATTGGAGCACAGGCCTATAGTAAAAGCTTTGATTTCCCAGTGCTCCAGTTAGCAACTCTTCTGCAAATATAATGTCATTCTTGTCTTCACTAAGGCAACTCATCTTGCTGAATTGTGTCTGAGAGCTTTCTACCAAATCAGCCACTTTCTGATAATGGTTTAAGTGTTTGAAGAGTTGATATACAGCCCAGTCTGGTGTGAAGCCTAAAAGTATCACTTTGAAACACATTCATTGGAAACACATTCATTTGATTCTCCCAATTCAATCAGTTTGAGTTGAACCTCTTTTCTCCTAAGCTTGGGCTGCAAATCTAGTGATACCCCAAAAGAACAAACTGGTATCACATAAGGGAAAATTGAGAAACTCTCTCTTGAATACAGCCTAATTCATGAGTGGAGCCTAATGTAAAATTGGTCCAAGAGGAGAGATTTTCACACAAGGGGAGATGTGGTTTCCTATGAGGACAGCTAGAAAGTTATCCATTTAACTGGCTTGTCTCTTCAGGGGCAGCTCTTGCCTGTCATTCACAGAGCTGTGAAAAGGCCTTCTATTTTGTGCAGGAATATTTGCATGAGAACAGCTCCTTTTATTAACCCCAACTCTCTGGATTTCCCTGCATCTGAGCATAATCCTCTGTGACATCACAATTTGTTTCCTTAGAAACCATTGATGTCACAAGGCAAGAAGGAGGTGGATTGAATGTCAAAAGGGCTTAGGATGTCACTGTTATGGGAGTTTAAAGCTTGGGATGTCATTGTAAATAGAAAGAGAGGAGGAGAGAATTCAACTTCCCCCCCAGTATTTCCCCCCAGTGGGTTGTTTTTTCCCTTCCCCCAGGAGATACCAGTGGGTGAAATTCCTTGTGTTCAATTTTTGTGGTGATTTGCTACAATATACTGTGGCTTGCCAAATTTGGTCTGTACATTCTAATAGAAGATGCTTTTAGGGTCTGTTTCAGCATTGGCACCATTTGTCATGGAGAGGGGCCACTGTTAAATATTTTGTGGTTAGTTGCAAACCAGAATTTGTTACCTTGGAAGGCTTTTTCTCTCTCCCAGCTACCAGCATTTCTCCATTTTTTTTTCTAATAGATCCACATCAACAATCCCTCTGAAAACTATGAGGTTCAGTTGCCAATTTCAGCTGTCTCCTCTCTTTTGTTCCTGCTCATTTGGACTCAGTCTTAAAAGTTTGCCTCCACCCCCCTTTCCAGTCTCTGCATAGAACTTGGTGCATCCTGGGACTTCCCTTTTGCTGAATGAGCTGCATCTTAAAGGGAGTGAAGGCAAAGTCTGTTGGAGAGGAGTTAGGAGAAGGAGGGCAAAGGCTGAACAAGACAAGAGAGGTATGATATTGAAGAGGCATCTTGCTTTGCGCAGAGACTGCAGCATTTTATTTTTTACAAATTCTGTGCCAAACCAGTCTTTCCAATTTGCTTAGAGAGTGTTCCTCCTCTACTACAAAGGCTTCTGTTTTTCTTATTCTGAGGGAATTCCTTTCAGTGATGATTTTAGGTTCCCTTTATTGTGGCAAACTGACCTAACACTACTGCATTTCTTTTTTTCTTTGGATATTCCCTCATTGATATTCCCTGATTGCCCAGGTTTCCAGAGCTCAAATTCCACAGGATGAATTCCCCCTCATGTCTGTCTTTAGGATTTAATGGAGACCATAGATACAATATAAGACAAGGCACTAAGCATAGTGTATTTTTTTGGACATCTCATAGCTAAGATGCAAGGGAGAATTTCCTTTTTCCCTTTGAGGGATTTTTTTCCCCATTTTACTGGGAGAAAATGGTTTGGTTTCTAAACATTACTAGTAACCACTAATGTCTGGTGCTCCAAAGCTGGTTCATTGGCCTGACAGTTGCTGCAAAACTAGTTGCACCTAGACTGTTTGGAAGAGAAGGCGTGTTTATGCCTGTTGACAGATGAAAAGACAGAACGTTAAATTGGAAGCCACAGACCCTAACCCCAATCTTCAGAAAGTTTGATTTGGGATGGTGCAATGCTGTCAACTTCAAACACAACTTTCTTGATTTCCATTGGAACAATGTATGAATCAGGCCTTCAGATGCAATCTTTCCCTTTTCATGTGGTTTTTGCTGTTCCTTTGTTCCAGCTGAGACATTGAGAAGCGATTTATGCAATTGTGAAGTTAGATGTGCAATAATGTGGGTTTTTTTGTTTTGTTTTTTGCAGAATCTTTGGCCTCCTCAGTTGCAGGCATTTTTGTGGTATGTGAATGTATATGTGCTTAATCAAATTTCTAGCCTTCCTTAGATTAGGCTGAGTACATTCTGTAAGTGATAGCACATTACTAAATTATTTTAAAAGATGAGTAAATAGATCCCTTTAGAAGGGAGACCCTCAGGAAGAAGCCCTAGAGTTGTATAGACTTGGAAGTAAGCAGTAGCAAACATTTAATTGGTCCAAAACTTGTATGGATGTTGAAATGAACTTGAAGGAGATTATTATCTTGTTATTTCTCTCCCAACATATAATGCTCTGGTGAAAATATACTTGCATTTGTCATGTGTTATTCTTGAATCATTAGCATGAATCTCTAGTTAGAATAGATAGAAGGCTTGACTTTGAGATATCTGTGTGATTAAAAAGCTCTTTGACCTAATCTACTTTGAGGACTTCTGCAAGAATAAGCAAGCTTGTCCTAAATGTACCAACTTGAATTGCTTGGAAACAAGGGAATGTAAACTGGAATCAGTTAAAAAAATCCTCAGGAAGGATATATGCCAGAATTATGTTGGGTTTATTCATGGTGTGAATATGTTTGGTCTTTCTGATTTATACTTCCTTTTTTATTGTTTTCACTGCCCTAGGGCCTTATGATTTATAAATAAATACATAGTTCTGGTGGTGGTTAATATTCCAAGGGGGGTTCATTTGTAGTCTGCCCACTGTTGAGTTGGGTGACCCTAGAAATCTAAATTAGAAATAAATGCAATTACTGAAATTAACTGTGTCTGTTTTATTAGACATGCTTCTATGGGATGATACGTGTAGTTCATAATCTACAGGATAAGTGGATGAAGAAAGATGGTCTATAGTGCAGAATTAAGGAGATTGTTATGGAAGGGAAGGAAAAAATGAACCTTTCTAGTAAGAGAACATTTTATGATGACAAAGGATGTTGTGAATGAGCATACACAGCTGGTATGCTGGTAGCTCTAGTGGCTTTTATTATTTTTCTGTTTGCTTTTCAAATATTTCCCTCTTGCTGCTGAAGAAAAAAAATATGAATATATAAGATTACAACACCTTCCTTCCCTTGGGAAGGTTTTCCTCTTGCTCCATGCCTCCTGTTTATTTTTTTACCTACAGTCTTACTTGATGCTGGGAGGCATATTGAGTGTTACCCAAGCCATTTATGCATTTCAGTTGAATGCAATGCAAATGCAGTCAGTTAAGCAAGGGGGTTTTAATTAGCAGTTAAAGTTCATGTGCAAAGTATCTTGCCTTAATTGCTTGACAGTTTTGTTGTAAATTTGTGAAGTCCCCCTCCAACTCAACTATCAAAACTGTGATTTTTTTAGTAACATTGTTAAATTCCTTGAGAATCACTCTGTGCATTTGACCTTCCTGCTTCTGTTTCTCCATTCATAAAGCTCTTTCACAAACTGTGCAGAAGAGGTAAATTGTGCTTGTTAATTGCCTCTAATTAAAAGATTGCTTTCATTCTCTTTTTAGAATTAATGAAGGGCGTAGGTGTATCAAATTCCTCCTACCCCGTGCTTTTTATACCACAGAATTGCATTGATTTCACTCATTTTGACCCACCTTTGAGGCAGTGTCATATGTCCACTGTAATTTGGGTTGGATTGACTTAGGGGGGATAACTGTAGTTTGGTGAAATTTGCAGTGCTGCAGATTTTTGGTTTACATTTATATATTTATTGGAATTGCAGCTCACCTTTTCTTCTTCAGGAGCTCAGTTTGCCATACAGAATAAAACAATCCTGTGGGGTTGGCTGAGCTGTGAGAAAGTGATTGTTTTAAGTGTCTACTGGTGAGTTTCTAAGATGAACTGTAAACTTGAATACTGTGTAGATTTCTCAGGTCCTAGTCAAACACTCCCCCCAGTGAGGCACCACCTTGCTGTGGTTGGGGGGCTTGTGTGCTCTAATGAAGATGAGAGCTCTGCCAGA
>JANHZU010002683.1:224700-236960 GCA_032468055.1 Acrochordus granulatus | reverse complement strand
AGTGCAAGACAGGGGGGCCTGGCGTAATGTAGTCCATGGGGTCGCGAAGAGTCGGACACGACTGCGCAACTGAACAAAGTCAAACTCTATCAATTATTTTATGATAGTTCAATAACAGTGATTGGTGGTGATGATGAAACCAACATTCCCAGGACAGAAAAAATAGTGGGTAGTGTTAACTAAAGAAATGCACTGTTGGTAAATTCTTCGGTAATAATAAGATTAACTCTTCCTTTCAACATTCTCAAGCCACTTGAGACCTGGCTATATTATCAGGCCTGGGGACTCCATGACACTGGGAGATTTCGCAATGGCTCCCTTAGTATGATTAATACCATCCTCTCCTGTTTTGTGTGCCTTTCTATTGTTATTTTTTAATTGTGACTGTTTTTATGTATTTATGTTTTAATTAAGTGCTGCCAGAGTAACTTTCATGTGAAATGGGAGGGTGTACAAATATGGTAAGTAAATTAGTAAATAGTTCAGTTTGTGGCATAATGGAGGAAAACCTCCCACTCAGCTCTCCAAGATTTCCAATGGAAAAGCAATGCTTTCTTTTGTCTGCTACAGAACTTTCTGAAAGTGCTTTTAGGATATGTGTTCCTTATTTAATTCTGCAGCTCAGTAACCTGCAATTTAGCGTTGCCAAATATCCTTGAAGCAGAAATCGGATTAAACTATTATGCCACAATTAAAGAGATGTAAAGGTCTTCACTGTATTAAAGATGGGGAGCATGTTGCATTCCTCCAAGCACAGAAATGAAATCCCTCAAAGGCATCCTTGATTTGGGGTCATTCCTAAGAAGGCCTTCCAACAGGTGCCCATCTTGCTTAGTCAGAAATGGAAACAATTTTTTGAAAATAGTTTATTGAGGGGATGATTCACGTTTAGTTCACCCCTCCCTGGATAACTGAAGTCTAAACTCGGTGCTTTGAACCTAGAAATGTTCTTGATTTGGTAGGACTTTTTCAGTATAATAGAGTGATAGAATTTGCTCGTATGTTGGTGGTATCATCTGAACTGGCTCTGCCAGGTGTGCTAGATGCCAGCTCCCATTGTCTTGGGCCAGGGTGATTTAGGGTGTTTCTGTTTGAGCCAGTGGCAACTTCTACATTTTATTTATTATTAAACTGTACATTCTCTGACTCCCACAGAATCTTCTTTAGGAAGTTCTTTAAGAGGTTGATTCCTGATGTAGATTGCTGCTAAAAGTGAAGTGAAATCGAGAGGGAGTAGTAACTTCTCTTACCTACCCTTTCATTGCCTTAAGTGATAGATCTGCAGCCTAAGTAGCCCTATATGCTGCATGCTGTCCAAATTACACGTGGGTATGTCCAAGATGTCAAACTGTCTCTTATCTATCTTTCTCTCTCCTGGAAGTTAGGAACTTCCACTATTATTCCAGGACCTCTTTTGCTATGATCAGAAGCTATTTTTCCCAGATCATTTTAACTTCCAGTCATCATTAAAATGGTGTCCAGCAGCTTAATTATAGTTAAAGCTCAGTTGCTTTTCCCATTAAGAAACAAAAGAAAACACAGCTGTGCCCCCACTTCTCCTTTGGAGGGCTTTATTTCCCCATCTGTTTTATTTTGCTTTGGGCTGAAGATACTTCGTAGAAAAGAGGATTTATTTATGCTCCAGCTTCTTTCTCTTCTTACTTCTTGGGAAATATAATAATGAAATTTCTTCTACTGTTCATTTAGGAGACGTTGGCAGAAGATGCTTCTTGTTCTTAGCTTGAATGCCAGAAGGTAATTAATCAAACTGATATATTTGTAAAAGTGCTGGGCTCTGCTTTAAACTGATCACTCTTCATTGAGGAGCAGGTACCTTGTATATTTTTTCTTTTAAATTGCATTTACAGTGGGAAATCCCATTGTTTTGTCTCGAGAAATGCTGCTAGATTTGATTTTCTGTACATCCCATATAAAAAAAATGACATATTTCATATAAACCCTCTCTGCTTCCCCCATTTTGAATCTAGTGTTGCCTATGAACATGAGAGGACATCTGCCAGCTCCATTTAGCCATAATTTGCAATTAATTGGTGCAAATGGTCAGATTTCCTGCTTTGTCCCCTTTACATTGGAGTAAAATCAGAGCAATTGCTGCAGAAACTGAACCCTTATTATAGGGTAATAATATACGCACAAATGTTCCCTAGCTCACCAGTTAGATTTTGTTCTTGCCATGGATCTGTCCTCCTCCAAAAAGGGGAAGGATTTATATTAATTGAGTAGCAAAAAGAAGTCCTCTTGTTTATCTGCTTAAGTGACAAAACAGAAATGAAATCTTGTCCCAAGTTTTTTCAAGGTGATCCACCATCCCACAGAACACCTGCAAAATTTACTTCTAAATGTTGTCCTTGTTTTTATGACACCTTGCCTGACTCCAAAGCACATATTTTTCTTTTGTGTCATCTTGGATTGATAGTATCACCAGAATCCTATACAGACTACACACATATAAAAGGAGATACATTAGTATCTTCTATTCCCAAGATTCACAGCCAAGATTCAAGTCTCTGGCTGTCTTTTCAAACAAGATCACATATGTTTTCATTCCATGCAGACTTCTATTGATTGTTTACATTGTATATGATGTCCCAAAATGAATAAAATAAAGCCAATGTTCTCATTTTTTAGTGGCTTGTTCTTGACTTAACAAAGTAGGGTGAGTTACTGTTTACAAATTAATTTAAAAGCTAACATTGTTTTTTAGACAATACTTGAAGCATTTCTTTGCTCATTGGTGGTTAGAATAAAGAAGAGAGTGACTTTATAGTGATTTGCAAAGACATGGGAAGTGTAATAAATATGCAGATCAAAAATGAAATGAATCCAGGTTTGGAGAGTTTTAGAAATATAAATATTTTGGATATTTCTGATTTTCTGCCAAAGTTGTGGAAATTATTATGAAGCAACTTCCAGGAGAAGGTTTGAGCTTTCCCTCCTCCAAATTTATAGTTTGAACAAATCTTAGACATTAAAAAAATGCATCTTGGTAAGGTTAAAATTTTAAAGAGCTGCCAAATTAACAGTACTTCTATCAAGTTAGATTTCATCTTTGCCAAACTCAGACTCCTTGAAGAAGTTTACCATACATATTTTATCAAACTGTTTTTTTTTAATGGAGAGAAAGCAGTCAGATCTATATCTCTTGTAGAGCAAGTGTTTTTTCTTATAGTCTCTGTTTTGCTTCTTAGAAATTCTGGTTGTGCAGCATTCCCCCTCACACCAAAAAAAAAAAAATGGGACAAGGGGCAGATGGTGAGAAGAGAACAATGTTTTGTGTGCTTTGTATCCCCAAGCTTTGGGGGGGGGAAATGTAAATACCGTCTTTAGTCAGACATGTCCCAGGATAGGTTTAATGGTGTGACCTGACCTCGCTCTGGTCCTCTAGTGCAGATGGCCTCACAAGACTCTTTTATTTTCTTCTATGCCTTGCTGACTATAATACCAAATTTGAGAGAGGAAAAGAAGCTCTTCTTGGTTTATGTGTTATAGTGACGATATGTCAAATATTCCTGCTGGTGTGTCTTTATATGCTGACTTTAACAGGCATTAACTTTCATTTAATCCCAAGACATAGTGGGAGAGATTGCATTTTTAAAAGTTCAGAAACATAGAAGCCATTCACCAGCTTGAGGAGAACAAAGGAGACTTGGGTTCATACATTGTACTATGCCACCTTTAGTTTATCCTATGCCACCTTTAGTTTATCCTATACCACCTTTAGTTTATCCTATGCCACCTTTAGTTTATCCATGGTTTGAGGCGTAACCTCTGGGTGGTTGTGTGTGTTCATTGCCCTGAGCCATAAAACAGGGTGTTCAAACCACCATTTTGTTTGCATACTATGTGAAGCCACATCAGGAAATTGCACAGAAGAGTCAGCCTAGATCTGTTTTCACACAAAATTTCACTGTTTTGGTTGACTTGGTTGTAACTCAATTGTAACTACCAGGAAGATGATGATTTGTTCTATAATGGGAAAAGAGATGCATGCAAAGTTGAAATTTGCCAGTGGAATGGTCCTCCGTTAACTTTTGTCACCACTCCTGAAAATGTCAACTCTCTGGATAGAAACCTCCATTAACGTTCACTGCACTGGATAGGTATGCCAATAATTAAAAAGAAAAAAAGAAAGGAAAGCTTTTAGTCTGAATGAAGTTGGTTTTGATGAGCAGTGTGCTTGAGGGAACATGTGGGTAAAATAAATTAAAAAAGGAAAGAGTAGAAAAGCTAAGGGGAAGAGATACTCTTGGCCTTCATTCTGCCAGCAGCTCTTCCCCTCTCAGCAGCACAGTTGCACAGCTATGGATTTTAAATAATTTAACCAATGCAGAGTGGCGTCTGCAGCAACGAAGAGCAGGAAATGCTCAACCAGCAGACAGACAGTCTGGCCAAAAGAATGACAAGCTTGCATTCAATCTCCCTTCATGTCATTTGGTGAAGGGATCCTGTTTAAAAGAGTTAAAGTAGCTCTCTACGATGGGTGAGAGTTCTCCAGCAGGCCATCTAAGAATGAAAGGAAAATGGGAAGAAGGAACTTCTTCAAAATATTGCTTAATAATTGGGTTTCTGCTGTCACCCTCTCTCTATCTCTCTGTTGCAGCCAGTAGGGCAGCAGATACAATGAGTCAATTTCATCCTGGGAAATCATGAGAATTGTTAAAAATGTCTTGAGAAGCTCAGTTGAGAATCTGGGCTGTTCAGGTTCCCTTTCCCATAGAAGTGGGATGGCAGATGGAACAGTTTGTGATGTGGGTCCCTTTCTGCTAAGCTGTGATTTATTTTAGTGTGGTTTTGTTGACCAATTCCTATTATCAGAATATGCTAAGCCTGGACCAAATTCCATAGCAGAAGTTCAGTCTGATTCTTCAGAACATATTTAGAATTCCACAAGGGAAAGAGAAAAGGAACTGAGGGGAAAATCAGGTCAGATTCACATATTACCCCAAACCAGATTTTCTGGCTTACTGTAAATGGATCATTGTGCTTGCTGCTGATTTCCCGGCCTGGTAGCTCTCCAGATGCAATGGACATCAGTTCCCATATTTGATATGATTGTCAGTGTTATGCTACTTTCTTTTCAAACTGTGAAGTGGCTTTCTTCTTCCCATTTTGGGTATGTTTTGACATAATGATTTCTTAACCTTTTAAAAAAACCCTCTAATTCCTGAGTGCACCCAAAATTTGGAATGTAGGATCTCATTCCTGGAGAAACAAATTGACAAAGAAAGAGAAGAAGAGGGAAGGAAAGAAGGAAGGAGAAAGAGAGAGAGAAAGAAGGAAAGTTATTCTCTTCAACTAAGTGAATTCACTTTATCTCTTGTCAAAATTTTTTATTATATGAAGAATGAGGAGAGAAAAATGGAGACTTCAAAGCTAAATAAATATTATATAATTGGAAGTATTAATTGAAGCATAATAGATTTGCTGACCTACACACGTGTTGTCCAAGTTTTGCTTCTTAGGTAAGGTTTCCCTTGTCATTCATGTCCAACTCTAGGAGGCGTTGCTCATCTCTGTTTCATAGCTGAAAAGCCAGTGTCGTCTGAAGATGCTTCCCCATGGACATGTGGCCGCCATGACTATATGCCAAGAGGCACAGAACACTGGTACCTTCCCACCAAAGGTGGTATCTATTTATCTATTTGCATTTTTACATGCTTTCAAACTGCTAGGTTGGCAGGAGCTAGGGCAAGTAACGGGAGCTCACCCTGTTAGACGGAGGTGCTTGGCTCTCAAACTGCAGAGCTGCTGACCTTCCAGCAACAAGCCCAGCATCTTAACCACTTGGCCACCACACCCCCATAAATTCAACTCTTTCCCCAAATAAATGACATGAAGCACCTTCTTTCCTGTTGTTTTTTATTATCTTGGGTCTACTGCCTGTCTAGTTTTGTTTAAGATCCAATATGAACTGAAATGAGCACAACATTCTAAAAGTTTGGACGGGCACTTTGGTATCAGCACCTTCCAGGGCAATATTTTTGGCTTATGTTGAAGGGGACAAGACCTTTGTCATCAGCCCTCCTGTAGTGTGGTTCTCATGGTTGGTCAAAGGACGCAATTTCTGGGTACCCTCCCCTTTCCAATTCTTGAATTCCCTTCTCCTGCCAGAGCTGTCATACTGCCACCCATTCCTTGTCTTTTTAGAGCCCAGATGGTAAACAAGAATGGGAAATGAAGGGGAAGGCAGAGAGGCTTTGTCTTTCCTCTTTCTCAAGCACACCTTAAGCATTGCCTGTCTGTGTGTGTCCATGCGTGTACTCTCTCTCTGACTTCCCCATTTGTTTCAAGAAGAAATGTGCTCCTGTGCTGAAGCAGTCATGTTTCATTTATGAGATTGGCTCCAAAAGGAAAGATGAAGCTTAAAAATACATTCAAGGATTTTTTAAAAAACAAAAACATGAGTTCTTTTTTTAAAAATTGGTTTATGTTGCAGTCTTTATGGGCTTCCTGCTTAACAATGGAGGGAAGCCATGCCTTCATTTTTCAGTAATCATAACTTGAGGAAGCCCTTGAGGATTGTAAAAAAAATAAAGAAGAGAGATTTGGGCCACTTCTGGACCTCATGTTTCCTACTTCTCTTATATGAGACTAGTAATGTTAGATTAGTAACAAGCATGAGTGATTTATTGAAGTGTTGCCTTATTGTTCATTGCAGACATCACAACAAGGAATAGCTTGCCTTGTGAATTGATTCTTTTAGTTCCTTATTACAAACGCTTGCCTTACATTTTTCACACAGCATCTCTTTTGAATGTGGGAGAAGCTGTAGCTGACCTTGGGATGTATTTCCATCTCTTAATATGAAATTAAGTTTGTTACTCTTAAAAAAATTGAGATAGAACCAAAGGAAAGGGGAAGGAATCACTTGTTATAGGACAGGAGAATACACACAATAGCTTTCCAACAGTTCTACCCAACTTCCTTAGTGATTTTGATACCCAAAGAAATTAGTACAAGAGCTGGTTTGTCTCCAAGATGTTGTAGATAACATTTATTCGTATGTTGCTACAGCATCCTTCCCTGACTGATGCTCTTCAAAGGTATAGGATTACAGTTCTCATCATCCATAGCCTGTCTCCACCAATATGAATTGACTTGGGTAGATCTTTGAAGAATGGCATTCATCCAAATTACAGGTTCCTTAAAGTCCCAACTGCCTACAGCAGGATTCCATGTGCACCTTGACATGAAGTAGCTGTGGCATTCTCCAGAAACTTAGCCCAACTTAGTTCATCTTGTGGACTTCCTGAGGAACTCATGCTTTGCATATTGAACCATTAGCTACTGGTGTCTGGTTAAAGCAATTACTGTACTTGAAATAGAAATACTTCTAAAGTATCCAAGATGATGACCAGGCAAAGAAAACGTTGGATGGAAGATGAGATATAAAGCATATATTTTCATCCTACCTTTATTACTTTATAAATAACTCAAGGCTGAGAACATACCTAATATTCCTTCCTTCTCCTGTTTTCCCTACAACAGCAACCCTGTGAAGTGAGCTTGGCTGAGAGAGAGAGACTGGCACAAAGTCACCCAGCCAGCTTTCATGCATAAAGCGCGACTAGAACTCACTGTCTCCTGGTTTCTAGGCCAGCACATTAACCACTCCACCAAACTAGTTTCTTGGAAAGATTTCTCTGCAGGAACCCCTAATTTTGATTTGCAAGCTTACTTGTCACGTGCACTTGTCCAAATCTTCCATTTTCATTAAGGAAAATACATTATTCTGCTTTTTGTCTTCATCTGGTTTTCTTTAAAAGAACAAATGACCCAAATTTACATTTAAGTGGGTCTCTTTATGTTTTGCTCTAGCAAAATGAAATACAGATTCTTGCACCTGAACCCCAGAGGCAATTGAGTTTCAGTCCTGAAAGATCTCTGGGTGTGGTCTGTCTTCATGCGTGGGTGCCTCTGATGAAAGGCATGAAATGAATGTGTAGTAATTATTGCTGTCCTGGGGAGATAATAATGCAAGGAAGGTCATGGTGTCCTGAGAGGTCCCCATGTTGCACAGAACTGTATATCTGTAGAGCTTGCTTCACACAATCTCCTAAACCCAGGTTTATTTTAAAAAATCTCTGTGTTGCAGTGCTCAGATAAATAAATTTTCTCTTGCTTAGTATGTCAAGCTGAAGCAGAGGGATCCATATTCAGATTCCAAAGCTACATGTGGCTTGTGAGCATTTCCCATCCTTAAAGAATTGCCAGCCAACTGCAGTTTTTAAAGTAAGGGAAGGAGGAAAGTCTTAACTGGGGAAAAATCATAACTGTCTCTTACAATTTTGATTAATGTTGGTGAAGATAAATATACTTTTTGTCCTGGCTGCACTCATTTTGGTTGGGTGTCTGATCTCAGACCAAGTGAAGTGGTTGGCTCTAAAACATTGATTGTATCTTGAAGTAGAAAGTTGCATTTCTAATCTCCCCTCTCCCTCCACTTGACTGAAGTTGAGAGGCTAGGCTGGTGGTATTTAGAAAAATTAATGCAGTTGCTGAGATCTGGGTTTGCCCATTCTGTGTTTCTAGCATTGTACCAAACTGCTGAATATTAATACTGGTGTGGTGGTAGGAATGAGAATATGCTGATCAGGATGCAAGTTTTGCATCTCAGTCTCAAACAGGGAAGCTTTTCTTCTCTTTTTATCTATGGAGTTCTTCCTTGGATTGCTAGTTCCAAGCCCTGGTAACAGTTGGATTACTTAAAAGTAAAAAATAAAAATTAAACAAAATACAAGAATATTAGGTTTCCAAAAAGAAGGGAAGTGCTAGAGCAAATAGGCCAAATGAAAAGTATTCAGTTGGGTGCAGAGCAATTAATCTGTTAGTTTAAGACTATCTGATGAAAGTGGTTAGCCTCTCAAATTATTTTTTCCATTAAAGCAATTGACATTATTGTGCACACTTGATAGGCAGAATGGTCTTTGGAGATAGGGAGAATTGTTGGCTTAGTAATGTCATCAAACTGAAGAGCTTTTGGAAGAAAAGTTGCCTGTTTTCACTTGCCCCAGTCTTTTCCAAATTGCAGTTTGTTTCTTGGTGACAGGCCTGGCTGATCCAGGTTGATCTCAGAAAGTTTAAACAGAATTAGAATTGAACAGTAGTCACATAGGAGATTGCCTTGAAATATGCAGACTGAACCAGGCTGAGAAGTTGAAGTACATCCCCCAAAGAAGACAACAGTCAAACATTTTGTATCATAGCCAGGAGAACTCTATGAAGTCTCCAGAAGTTGAGCTTGATCTTGAGAAAACTTTTCTTTGTTTTGAAAGAAAACTGAATTTTTCAGGCACAATTAGAAAAATTCAGAAGAGCTGTCGTGATTTTCAGATGACTCCCATTCTGGGGATCTGACTTCTTGGTTTGTGAACTGCATAGAGCAACCCTTTTGCCAAGTTAGAGCCTTCCAACTTGCTTCAATTCTCAACTGCATCAGACCAGACAGGGTAGAAGTGAGGTGGGCTCAGCATTTGCTACTTATCTGATGTTTGTTTGTTGAAAAAAAAAATGAATCCTTCACGGGGAGGGGGGTTAATTTAAATAAGCTCTAGATACTAAATCTAAAATTTATTCACTTTAATTACATAGACAGATCCCAGCCCCCAATCACACTTTTTGGTACACCTTAGTTGACCTTTTGACATTTCCTAATTTTGGGAAAAATCCATTTATTTTAATATTCTCAAAATTTTGGTTTTAATCTTTTATATTTTGAACTATAAATATTTTTAAATATGTTAACCAAAATTTTGTTTGATGGATTGAGTGCTCATCATAGCAGAAAGGCACATAAAAAATAACAATAGTTTCCATTCACTTCTTCAGTTTATACAGTACTTTCCTTCCCCTGTTGAAGTCAGGAGTCTGCTCCACACCTTTTCAGACTAACACATTTTATTAAAAGGCCAGAAAATAAACATGGATCTTCCCTGTTGATATCTGTTTTCCAACTTTTAAACTCCTTGGGGCAAAGATGTGTCACCTTATTCTTTTTAAACGCTACCACAGTATCATATAAATATCATTTGTACAATAGTGTTAACAAGTTTTCTCTAGAAATGTCAAGTATTTTCCAAACTCAATCTTTGGGGAAGAATCAACTGATGCTTCATTCAGGCCAGCTAATTTTAAGAAAAATTGTAGTTAGGCTTCTGCTTGGTGGATTTAGCAGTTGGAAAGAAGGAAGGAGACAAGGGTCGTTAGAATAGTGTAAGGCTGGAGTCCAGTAAATTTTGTGGATGTGTATGGTTGCATTGTATTTTGGGGTGCCAGAAGTTTTTGTATAGGGTTTTTACAATGTTTTTACTGTTGTTTGTGAACTGCCCAAGGGATATGTTGCATCAGATGGGCAGCTATATGCATTTTTCAAATAAGTAAATAAAGAATTATGTGGGTGGCTGGGGAGAGTTTTATCTTTGTTGGGAGAGTTGTGTGAAGTTGAATTGAGCAAAGGAAGATACATTTGGAATTCACTGAGCATTTTATATATTCCCAAGAAAGCAAGGTGGGCGTGGCAGTTTGTATAAATGGATCCTTGATCTTTCAATGGTTCAGAGATGCCAAAATGCTTCTCAGTCTCAAAAGCAGAGCAGGGTGTTCAAGCTAAATTAGAAGGAAATGATAGGGCCCAGACAGTGGAGACTTATTTGGAAGTATGTGTGTTTTTGTAAAATGCCCCCATTTAGCAGTAAAAATTCCAATTTGAATTTTTGCACATTGTGCTACAAAAGCTTGGAAAAGGGTAAGAACTCAAGACTGAAAGAAAAAAAAACTAAAAAATTCAGGCTTTCTCTTTTGAGACGCATCTTGAGATACTTTGGAGATCAAGTCTCTTCTTGCTTTTGTAGCTTTTGGGCATGACTCTTTGAGTCCTTTGCTGCAGTACAGGATTTGAAGAGCATGCATGTCTCTTCAGAGGCAGCTGAATTTTTCTAGGAACAAGGGATTTTTAAAGAAACATTTGATGGTTCTGCTGTATGTTTCAGTCTGCATGTGCATGCAGGCAACCTGTGTTTGTAAAATATTGTAAAATACAAGAAAACAAGAATTCCTATGCTGACATTCAAGTCTAGGCAGGAACAAAGTCAGTAGCTTAGTTAATTCCCTCACTCCCATCTTGAAATTTGACCTGGCACAAAAAGGACATTGCTGTTCCTGTGTTATATTTAAGAAAACTCATTGTTGTGAGACCACTTTGACATATAATTATAGCTCAAATCAAGTGTTTTAAGGATCAACTAATAATGCGTAGCTTTGGAGAAATGATGTTGAAGCAAGAAACACATACACTCAAACAAAAGGTAAGTTTTGAGAAGATGTCAAAGAAACAGCCCTTTCTCCATAATAGATGATAAGCTCAGGTCATCCATTGGCTTACTGAAGTCTGCATGCTTCATTGCATTTGTATTAATAGTTTTGGGTTTCGAGTTTTCTATATGAAATGGGTGTGGAGTGGTAGGCCTGTTTCAAATGGCATGTGATTTTTGTGACATTGGATGAAATGAGTGTTGAGTGGATCTGTTGAATCTCAAACTGACCCTGAATTTCCCCAGTGGTACATTTTGTAGGACAATCAATAATTGTGGACAAGCTGTCTCTTCTGGGAATCTTGTTTTCTCCTATTGATCTTCTATTAGAAGAATCCCTGATACATTTTCAAGTAACCCCAGGGTTAAGGCCTGATCTTTCACCAGTTTCTTCTGCAGATTTTATTTGATCTGGATTTTTCTGTTGCAGGAGAGAGAAGTGGACTGTGTAGACTACATGATCACCTTACAGAAAGCTTTGGTAGAATTTTTCTTTAACAAGTTGGGATGGTAAAGTTTATGTTCTACCTGCAGGGTTGCACTTGGCAAGGTGCACTCCACTTTTAACCACATGGGAATCAAATTCCTCCTCTTTTCTGAAACCTTCCAACAACATCAAGTACATAGAAATTAGCCTTGTGCCAGATGATGGTTAGTTTGGAATTGTCTATTCTGATTGAGGCCTTCTCTGTCATGTGCTAAATAACATCCTGGCCCTCTAATACCATAGCTTGAACCCACAGTCCTTTCTATGCAAGGCATAGGCCTGATGGTTGAGCAGTAGTGCCTCTCCAAAGACATGAAGTATTGCTTATATAGAAAATTGTACTTTATGTTTTTCTTCATTGGTGCCCTTTGTTGTTCAGTCGCGCAGTCGTGTCCGACTCTTCGCGACCCCATGGACTACATTACGCCAGGCCTCCCTGTCTT
>JANHZU010002683.1:201382-215965 GCA_032468055.1 Acrochordus granulatus | reverse complement strand
TTGGGAAGACTCCGGGAGGCAGTGCAAGACGGGGGCCTGGCGTAATGCAGTCCATGGGGTCGCGAAGAGTCAGACACAACTGTGCGACTGAACAACAACAAATCCCTTAAAAGTATACTGACTCAATTGCACCTTTTTTAAATAAAAAATAGTCTCTTAATACAGAATGTAATGAATAACCTGTTAAGTGGTCAGTTGGACATACCTCCATGAGTTTGTCTTGTCAACATTTCAGACCATCCAAATTCATGGCCAGCAGTACATCTAAAACAATTTATCCTGATTTAATATTTTCCAAATGATACTTGACTATCAATCCCATCAACCCCAGAATACTGCACAAGAGGCAACTGAGAACTACAAGGACTGAAAAAATGAAAATTCAGAAGTAAAGTGTAACTTCCACGTAATACTCATCATTCTATTCAAATCTGCTAACTTGGTTCTGTTCAAATTTTGCATAGTTGATGCAATTGATTTTTCTTTTTTGTAAGTAATTTTCCTCAGAACAGTGTTTTGTAATTTTAAATTCCAAATTGTGGGATTTAATCATCCCTTTTGAGATGATTATATAGGAACATGTTCAAACATGATACATATGTGTGTCTGAATGTAATATTGTATGCATGCTTACATGTTTTATACTTGTATGTCCTCAAGGAAATCAAGGCATTTCACATCTGTGTCATAAAACGCTAATGTACCCAAAGTGTAAAAATCCTGTTTCCACATGCTGTATCACAAATCCCATTTAACAGGTGCATAGTGTATGTTGTCCAGTCAAGTTTCCTTGTTTTGTCAGTTTGTCTCCATGAGATGGTGAATGGTACATTTTTTTCTTCTGTTCAGTCATTTCCGATTCTCACAGAGACTGCCTGAATGGGTACATAGGTATGTAAACAGGAGCACTTGTAAATCACAGAGGCTTGTTTCTGGCACCTTGAACTCTCAAGAGGTCAGAAAGTACTACACACAGCAAGGAGATGGCAAAAAGGGAGAACCTTTTGGCAAACTTTTAGTATGTGGTACTAAAGATGGCATTTTTGGGGTCTCTTGGTGTCTTACATATGAGTAATATGGTCTTTCTGAGTGACAGGATTGGTACATCACAGTACATTATAATGAAGTTTGGTGTCAATTAAGTAGCATGAATTAAGTCTCAATTAAGCCTTAATGCCTTATTCAACCAATTGTGGTTAATAATAATCAGAGCTCCATTTTTATTGTCTCTGTACAACACCTATTCCACAGAAGCCTTTTTGCTTCTCATTTTATGAGAATATAAGAGGCAATGCCTGCAGAATTAAATCTGTCTGTCTGGCCAGATCATAAAGATAGGACCTGTTGCAGGAGCATGGGATATGGTCCAAGCAAGCAGCCTTCTTAGTCGTGGCCCCCCAATCTATCAAACGTTGGCTTTGCCAAAAATAAGGCTAGTCCCTGTTGCTATTTCTCAAATCAATCAATGAAGCTTTGTTCCAGCATGTGTTAGTTTAATTAACTGTGTCTCCAATGTACTTTATTATTTACTATAATTGTTGGGCCTTGATAAAGATTGTTTAGTGCAAACAATGTTCTGTGGTAACTGAGCAAAATTACTTGTGGATTTACTTTCAACTGCATTTGGATAGAATTGTTTTGTTTTCTTTTTGTTTTAAACTGAGAATCTAAGCAGAAATTTAAGATGAAGCGCAGGTAGGTGGAAGTGAGAAGAACATAATTAGAAAATGTGGCAGCTACTAGGCAGTCTTTTAAGAAGACAAAAAGAGACAAGAGTATACATTTGCAGCAATAATCAAGTCACAAAATGCTTGCTTTGTTTGTCCCAAAGATAAAATTGCTTCTGAAACCTTGACTTAAAAGGCAAAGAAACAATCCACATTGTTTGAACAAGGGATAACTAGGAATTTTAAATAGATTACATGCTATAAGATCTTTCCTTGTTCTGTATCAGCCATTTGGTTATTTTTAAGCTCTGATTCCCAGACCCATTTAGCTTAGCATAAGCCACTCACACTCAGAAGGACTTAATTCTGGTATGCACCTATAGGATTGTGCTATTACTTTCTTAGGTCTCCACTCCAAATTTCTTCTCCAGAATCACCAAGATTAGAAAAGGCAGATGCTCAGACAGAGGGGACAGTATGGAGGAATGTATTTAATACCAGTTTGAACCATTTCTTGCCCTTCCTCCTTTTTGCTGCCCTTATAGTGCAAAATGAAGCTTCAGGTGAGGGCAGAGGGCAAAACTGGCAGCTGGCCCTGGAGAATTACTGAACTCTTTTGGCTGACTCCCCAAATGGCCTTCTGGCAAAAGGAATTCAAGACTTTTCAGCAGGCAGTTCCTAAGCTTTATCTGAAGTAAAGTGTTGGCAAAGAAGCAACATTTTTCACCTGGTTGTCATTAGGTCAACATATTTTCTGGAGGAAGTAAAGAGGAAAAGGGCAAAATAGCATTTGAAAATCAAACGTTGGCTGTGGCTAGAAATGAAAATGAATCTGGCAGGCACCATTCTAAAATGTCCTGGAGACTTTGTCCAACTGCCTTCAAGAAGAGATTGCCTGTGGAGCTTTAATTAACAAGGTGTCCTGCTCCCCCCTCCCTGATATTAACTTATTATACTGACTTGCATATTAAAATGTAAACTATTTCCTGTGTTTTTAATAAGCATTTGGAAGGGTATTGGACTCTTCAGCAATGTTTTGATTTAGTGCAAGGACCTGAATTATATAAGCATGGCCAATAAAGTGGTATTTAGCCAGCCCTTCTGTTAACCAGATGATGAAAGATAGCAAGAAAGAAAAACAAGCTACAGAAAAAAATTGAGGGGCAGGAGGGAAGGATCCCAATTCAGTTATATAAGTAGAAATCTGAAAAAATGAACCTTTCCGGAAAGAGGACCTTTGCTGCTTTTGGGAAATTAATTTTCTGAATCAGAAGCAGTTTATGGCAACATGATGTTCTGGGTGAAATTAGCTTGCTCTGGAGATGGACCATGCCTGGGGTATGGTGAACTGCTTCAAGAGCTGAGGTTCTGTGAAAATCACTGGACTAACCATAGGAACGAAACAGGAATGTTAGACTTTACATATATCTGGTAAAAAAAAAAGATTTGATTGGTTAAAGCTGCCTGCTCTCTGGAGTTACTTCTCAAATTGCCCATGTAACCATGCAAGTCTCTGTTTACCAAGTATATCATAATTTTGTTGGAAGCCCTAAGTTCTTTCCCTTGCTTGCAAGCAAAGTCAGTTAATGCCACACCATCTGGAGAAGTTCTGCAACACAAGAGAACTCATCCAAATTTGGTTTGGTTGCAAGCTGAGCAAAAGACAAGTCTGTCTGTTTTCTGTAAGTGATGTGTGAAGTCCATCCATAGCTCACTGTAGAATTTGTTACCTATTTTTTGGCTGGTAATTGAGGCCCAAATCTTTCTGTGGTGGCCATCTCTAAGCACATGAGAAGTTTTAGTCTTCAAGTGCAGCCAGTTTGAGCCTTTTATATATATAAAAATAGAGCCAGTGTAATTTAGTCAGGCAGAGAGGTAGCAGACACAGTGTCAATCTCAACAGGCATTGCAAACAATCCCAGCTGAGTAGTTCCCATTAATTTTTGATGAGTGGAAGAAAATCCAGACCCTTAAAAGCTGAAAGATATCCAGCCACTTCTTCAGGTGGCCAACTACATATTTTTCACTGTCAGTTTGGAAACTCAGATTTGAATCTTGAGGATCTCCTTTGGAAAGCCAGAGTCAAGTCTGAGTTATTTGCACCCTTTTCAAGCCCTTTATTCTTCTTTCTCTTCCCTGCAAGCAGCCATTAAAAAGACAAGGAATGGCATCATTAGGGAATGGCTGAAAGCAGTTGGGTGTAACTGTCCTCCTTGATTGCTGTTCAAGACAGAAGCTGGGACCTGTTTGGGCTGTAAACATCTACCTTTCCCTTCCTCCCCTGCTGAGGGGAGGGGGCAGACTAAACTTTATGGCTAGTTGGTATGTTGTGCAGAGGAAGAAAGGAGAGACATACAGTTAAATTGTGCTGTAAATTACCCCTCTGTCTAGTGCCTCTGAGAAAGGGGGTTTCATCCTGGGTGGGAGAAGAATAGGCAATTAACTTTAATTTTAAAAAATGGCTGCTTCGGGGAGAAAGGAAGCCAAAGTATGACAGAAAATGAATGGGAATGGCTGATTTTGCACTGACTCAGAAGCAGTCAAGGGAAAGGAATGTGCTGCAAACTAGAGTTGGTATGCCTGTGTTCTGAATTGAGATGACACATTGAAAAGGGATTAAAAAAAGATATTTCTATAAATGAAATCTGCATGATGGAAGGAAGTTTAGAGAAGGTTTTTAGAACTGGGTGGGCTGATTTCTTTTAATGAGCTGGATTTTTGGTGCAGTTGATTTTGAGTGTCCTTCCACAATCTGGTGTTCTCCAGATATCTTGCATTTCAACATCCCAACCAAAAGCATCATTTACTGTGTTGGCTAAGACTTAGAAAAGCTGAAAGTCAGCACAGCTGTAGGAGCCCAAAATGGGAAGAGACTGGAGCTGATCAGGTGCCCTCAGAGATCTAAAACATGAGCTCTCCTAATTTGGTGGTGGTGAGAATTAATTTTCAGCATTACAGCATATTTAAATTATTCCCTGGGAAAGGAAGGAACTCATCTATTTTAAGAGACTTATCTTGAAGGTTTCCAAAGTTGATATTTTGGCTAACTATGCTTATGGTGAAAAATTGCCCCAGATAAGTTGCTTTACAGGAACAGTGGACAGTATTAGTGTTAACTTTTGAACCTTTAAGTGGCTAAGGACCTATCTATCTGAGGGGCTGGTATTGGCTAGGTTTCGGTTTATTTGCTTTGTTTTGATGTATTCTCTGTGGATTGAAACAAAGCTGCTTTGGTGAGGTCATCAAGTAAATAAATAACTGAACAAGGTAGCAACCCTCTTAGTAACCATTCATCTTGTTTCATAGATCGGTTGGCTTTTCTAACTCCTAACTAGAAATATCAGGATATGAATTTGGACTTTCCACATACTGAGCAATAACTTTCCACATAGCAAATTTAAAACCTTCCATTGTAGCTGAAAAGTGGGGATTCTCCCCCTCCTCATGTGGCTGCAGTTCAACTTCATGCCAGGGATGGGGGATGCTGGTAGTTGTAGTTCAGGGATATTTGCAAGGGTCCAATACCTTCCTGTCTTTGGAGGAAGCTGTTACTAAGGGCATAAAAAATGGGAGTGCTTTGTTTCCAAGCTCAAGGTGGAGACTTCTTTCCATTTCTAAAATCCAATTGGTGTGATCTGTCTTCCGATGGCCACTCCTGTCTCCTCTGTTGCTTTGTGTGCCAAATTAGAATGGGCAGCTTGATGGCATGCAGGGCGAAGAATGAGGGAGAACAAGTTCCTAGTTTTATAGTGGAAGGTCGAACGGTCAGCAGCGAAGATGATAGAAGGTTTGTAGTTGATGAGACCAGACCATCTGGCTATTGTAAAAGTGGCAATCCACATTTTAAAGAGCAGGAATGACTAGGAGAGCAATCCAAGACAGCAGGCAGACCAAGACAGCAGGCAGACGCTGCCTTTTCTCTCCCCTGGCTCAGATGTCTTACAATGGGGTCAAAAGTTCACACTGTCCAGCTAAATCCTTCCATTTTTTAAAACCTCTTTCCAAAAACCAAAAACAAAAGGAGAAAGATCCGAGTTGGACCACTGTGTCTGGAGTGCGGTGGGGGAGTGATTGAGTTCAAACAAGTCTAATTTCATTCATCTCCTTTGACTTGTCCTTTCTTAACACATGGGTGGAAGCCATACTTAGGAAAAGGTCGGAAGGGTAAAAATCTTGGAGAACAAAGCTTTATTGATATAAACACACATGCAAACCTTGAACATCTGAAAAATGCCTATTTGCCAAAATAGCCAACTCATCCTTTTAAAACAGTGAGCTGGCAAATGAACAGGTAGTTCTACTCTTGACAATGTGTTTGGGGAGGGATTGAAATCAGGTCTCCCTGATAAGACTCTGGAAACTGTCAATCCTTTGGAACTTTTAGCTTTTCTCCTGCAGGTTTGTAATAGGATTTTTTTAAAACAAAGTAAGTATCAAAGGATCAAGAATTAATGCATAGAGAAATGTGTAAGCAAAACTCTGGGACCTAAATTTGGAGAAATTGTGGTTCTCCAGATGCTTTTCCACAGCAGTCAAGATAGCCACAATAGTACGGGATGCTGGGAGTGGTGAAGTGACAATGAATGTTGCTTTCCTTCCTCTTCTACAGTGCTTACAAACACTTTTCTAAAGGCAATCCAGAGTTTGCATCCAGGCCAAAGACCCCTTTATCTGCCTCTTACCATTTTCTTGTCTAAATCCCTCTCCATATTCTCCAGCTGACTTTTCATAGCACTGTGTTTCTCTGCTGAAACTTCAGATCTGAGCAGGTGCAGGTTGAAGAGATCAACCACAGCAGCATGGAGTTCTCAGAAGTCCAAATTTGATTCAAAAATTGCCATGCAGAACCTGGCAAGGATAAACTTTCTTCCCAGTGATATGGTGAGCCAGATTTAGATTGCATTTGACATTTTTATCCACTTATTGAGTAGTATCACTGATGATTAATAAATACTAAATTATTATTGTTTATGTAAAAACCCCTGTTCTCCTCCAGCTGCTATTGGTTATTCAACAACCAGTATTCCTAGATAGTATTCCTAACTGGCTAGAATCCTGGGAACTGTATTGCCCTAACCCTCTCAAAGGCTACCTTAAATTGGAAATCACGTAAATGGTGTGATAATTTTCCTGTGGTCTTAAGAGTGCTTAGAGCAAACCCAGCCCAAGTACATTGGCAACATAAATTTGGGCAATTATTTTTGTTTGGAAAGGCAGTTTTTCAGTGTGTCTTTTCTGGAATGTACAGCTACACATCTGGATTTTATTATTGCAGGCCGGCCTCTACAATAATTGCCTAGAGAGCCACCTTGGATTTTCTTACTGAAATGTTTGTAATATACACAAAATCCCGTTGCCAAGCAATCTTTATTAAAAGAGCCTGTTTATGCTTTGTGCATTATAATGAAGAAAGAGTCTCTCAGAAGGCCATTAGCAGACCCCAGTTTCTAAGAGTGGTCTAGAACTAAAATAAGTAAAAGATAACTTGCATTAGACTTTAAATTAATCTTCAAGTATCATATAAGTACATATCATAAGTACCATTTTTATGGTTTCAGTCATTTTGCAAGAAAAGGGGGGTTGAGGAAATGCCTAACATCTTAAATACAACATACATATAGGCTTGAGAAATATGTCCTATTGCTGTGTGCTCTGAGGGGCTTTCAGTACCAGTGTAAAATTGCTATATTTTTTTCTTTTGAATCTTTATAAATTGCCTTGAGACCTTTTTTGCTGAAGAGCAGGATCAAAATATTTTTGGTAAAACAATGACCAAATTGTGGCTTTTGCTGCAGTTTATTTTTTTAAAGGAAAACAAAATTGCAAATAAATGTGACTGGCTTTGGGAAGAGAGAAGTGAACTGCTGAAGTTTCCTATGCTATGGTTCTGATTTAGCCTGCAAAAATAATCTAGGGCAGATTAAAAGTTAGAAACTCCTGTACCCAGAAGATTATACAATTTCTGTTGATTTTCTTAAAAGCTTTGATCATAAAAGATTCTACAATCTCAGTCTGCTTTCCTCATCCCCATCATGAAAGTGAGCAAGGGTGAAAACCTGATTGTTCCAAGCAGAGGAGTCTATAATTTTGTTTGTTTTTTAATTAAAATCGTAGCTTGTTGCACCAGCTCTGGAAATTGATAATTATTTCATCCACTGGTATTTTTTCCACTAACTGATACTCCACCCTTTTCTCTAATGGGCCAGGATAACTGACTTTAGGCACGTTTTCAACCTGATATTTTAATCTGTTAATCTTTAGCAGCACAAAGGTAGCCCATGTATGAATGGGGGGGAGACAAATGGTGTGTATTGCAGTCAAAATTCACACCAACCTTCCCTAGATCAGGGCCTCCAGATGTATTGAATTCAATTCTCATGTCTCAACTGGACAACAAATTCCATGTTTTACCCAGAAGAAGGAATCAGCCGAAGGCTCAGGCAGATTTTTCAGGCCTTTTGGTGTGGCTGCAGGTAAAAGCTGTGGTGGAGCAACTCTTAGCAAGCAGTTTTTATTGTGAAGTCTGTAGATTCAAAAATCAGCTTTCTATTATTTTTTCTGCTTCCTGAACATAAAGTTGTGCCCCCCCCAGTGCAACTCTGCAACACAGTTGCAACAGACCTTCCATTTCTGCACAGCTAGAAAATTTTTGCACATCTCAGGTTGGTTCTGTGGTCTTAAGGATTTTAGTGCAGGCAGGTGAGAAAGGCAGCCATGATACTTCCAAGAAACTCCATGCAAGTTCCCCTGTGAATATGTCTTTGTTTCCATTCCTTCCAGCACCTTTTGATCCTGGTTTCTTTCTCAGTGGGAGCAGAACTAGAAGTTTAAGAGACGCAACCTTTCCAAGCTTGTGGCACAAGGTTGGAGCTTGAATATTTTCTTCTCTCCCCTGTCTTTGTAAGTTGGGCCCTTTCCACCCTGTTGCAGAATCTTAGCAAAGCAGGAAAAGGAAGAGGGCTGGCTGGCTCTCTTTGCATTGTGTCAGTCACAACTGTCTGCCGGAAACCACAGAAACCCCTGCCTTAATCTCTTCATTTAGACCTCCAGTCACAACACGGACTTCATTCTTGCCCAAGAGACAGTTTCCTTCCGTCTTTGCCGATGGCCTCTTTCCCTTCTGGTTCGTCAGGCTAGCTGGCTTTCCCACCCCTCGCATGCTCCGCTGGAGGAGTCAGGATGATAGAAACTTGGCAACTCCTGTGCTTGCAGAAGGAGGTTCTTTCAGGTCATAGCATAAGTACATTAGCATGGGCTTGGCTAGGCGGGGGAAACTTGGAGGCATCAAGCCCCAAGTTGGCATCAGGCCTCCTGGCCTCCATTTAATTAGAAGTGCTGTGAAACTCCCTTCTGTGGTTTTGCTTCTCAGGATAACTTGTGGGAAACATTTCCCCCAGGTTGCAACTGCCCTAGCTTTTTTTTTGTTTTGTTTTCTCCAGGTGTGTGCTCTACAGACACCAGGTGAGTCTAGGTGGGGAAGAAGTGTGGGCTTCCAGGTGTGCCTATTTTTGGCCCCATCCCAGAAGAGGGATGTAGGTGTGGTCCTGATTTAGAGCAAGAATACTTGAGCAATAAAGTCTCCAGCCTACATGTACATGGCTTCTATTTAGGCTTGATGGGAGCCAGGATGAAGCAAGGAGCCATATTTGGGCAACATCTCAGCTGCTCTCACCTTTTACCAAGGGGAAGGAATCCCAAAGAGGACTGGTGGAGAGGCTGTCCTTGAATCCCCAAATTCTTCACTTGATCCCTTTTTTAAAGGAAATAAAGCCTTTAAGAGAGTGTGAATTGATTGATACCTTACTGTTGAGTGGTTTGGCAGAGCTCTTGCCCTCCATGGTGATGCTTGATTTATGAAGAGGTTCTTGAGCAAAATTGTTGTTATTTAATGATTTATACACATAATAAGGAGCTTTCCAGAGTACTAATGAACAGGTCCCTGCCCCTCCCCATGGAGTGTACAGTCTAGAGTTTGACACAAAGGCGATAGCTCCATTGGATAGGGTGAGAATGAGAAGTATAGACAGGAAGAAGTGGCTTTGGATAGAGAACATGGCTATTTCCCCACAATCTACACACACCCACACACACGCATCCCATTTCTCTAGGGTCTGTAATATCTGTCTGAGCATAATCCACACACACCCTAAAAGACAAGCAGAGCAGGTGCCAACCTTTATAGCACTTTGTTTCTAATATCACATATCCATGCTTATACCTCCTTGTATAATACCTTGTTCTCTCCTCCTTTCCTTCAATTCATTTTAAGGCACTTTTCAAGACCTAGAGATGCATAAAGTACTATACTCCAAAAGAACATTAGAGATGTGGGAGACAGCATAAAATGGATAGAATCTAGAACTCCCTGAATCTGGAGCCAGATTCAAGGGGAGCATTTGACATATTCCGGCTCCTTAAAACTGTACCCCCTTTCTCACATGACAAAACCAAATAGCTTTTGAGACTTCTGGTATAATTTTACAAATGTTGTTTTTTTCCCTTTTTGTAGCAAGTCCCACTAGTGTCCTGTCAGGATGGCTTCCTCATACACACTTAGCAGAGCATTCTGCAAAAAGTCTCAAAAGAAGTTGCAATGGATTGGAGCAGTATTTCTCAACTTCAGCAACTTTAAGCTCTGTGAACTGCAACTCCCAGAATTCTGGCTACGGAATTTTGGGAATTGAAATCCACACAATTTAAAGTTGCTGAGATTGAGAAGCATCAACACAGGGAGTAGAAGATGCAGATTAGAATTTCCTTGGTGAGGGATGGTGCAGTTCTGTTCATTTCAGCCTATATCTCTGTCTGTTGGCTGGTTTTGTGAGCAATGTGCAGGTTCACTTCTTTCCAAACAAATAATTTCCAAATAATATTAAGAGCCCCAGCAGTAGTGGGGGAGGAGCCAGTGTTAGTGGCTCAAGCAACGACACTTCCCGGAAACAGGCAGTCTGAGCCAGAGAGAAGCCATGTCAGGAACTTCCCATACGGTTGGGGCTTGAGGGATAGCTTTTGACCATGAAGGAATGTAAAAATCACTTTTGATGCCAGTGTTTGTTTTGTTGGGGGTAGGAGAGATGGTTTTATTATTGTATGGATTTTTATGTGCGAGACAGTCGCCAGGAGTCTGTATGAAGTCAACAGTATAGAAATACTACAAAGAAATAATTGAGTAGTGATGCATATGGTCCTCTTTCAATGACTAAGCCTTTGCTTGGCAGGCTGGGAGGCCTTCCTAAGATTCCTGCCTTAGCCCAGCTAGATTGCATTGCCTTCTGTTCAGCATACTGGTCTACTCAGGAATAGCAGGAGGCATTTTTAAGTCTCTGGACTGTCGGTTTGTCCTTGCTGTCCACAGCTTCGAAGATTTCTAGTTTCCAAGAATTGAAATTCCAGCTTGGACTTGTTGAATTATTCTCTGCATGCCCTGCTGACTTCTAGGCTCCACTGGTCTCCAAGACCTCCCCTTGGAGGTCTTGAAGATGAGTTCTTTTCACCATGATTAGAATTGCTCCTATTTTAATGTATCATGACAGAGCTCCAGAGAAGGTGGAAAATTTGAAGGAGAATATTCTTGTTTTGGGGATTGTCTGTGGATAATAAAGGGAATGATAAATTTTGACTTCTTGCTCTTCCTGTGGATTTACATCCATTTCTGAAAATCTTTGGACCTTCCAAATGTTGTCAAAATTAGACGTTTGGAAGTTTAGATGACTTCCATTGTATGGAAATAGTTAGCAGCCTTTCAATGTTGCTCCAACGCTAGCAGCACTTTTGTGATTGTCCTATGTAAGCATAAAAGAATTAAACATATCCACTCTGGTTCATATACTTTTATGGCTGATATTTATAAATTTCTCTATTCATACATCCTTTGGCATGTAATAAGGCCACCAGATTGAGCTCTAACCATCTGGATGACCATCAGAAGGCAGTGAAGAAGTAAAGAATACACCAACTCTAAAATGCCGTCTAGAGGTTGCCCATATTAGCTATAGTGAATCCCTTGCATGAAGAAGGTCAAATTCTGTTTTGTTAGCCCAAGATTGCAAGGAAAGATGCTACACAGCCCATGAGATGCTTGGAATTGATAGTGGAATAGACAAAAAACTTTCAGAATGGGAGTCAGAATTCAAATTGCTCTGTAGTTTTAATACAGTCCCATAGATCTAGTTATTAGTTAACCCTAATTATTGGCCATTTCATTTGCATTTATTTATGTTATGTATTGTAGGTGAGAAATTGTTTGCAAAGTTTGCAGATTACCATATATTTGGGGTAATTTTCCCCAAAGTATTCCCCATCTCCAGGTGTGAGACTGAATTAAGGTTGGGGAAGGCTGGTCTTAAGACATCTTGTTCCTTTCCTTGTAAAGCATTTCTAAAGCTACTTGAGCTTTTTCTTGCTGAGGACAACTGAATTCTACTTTTTCTCTTGGGAGATTGAACAGCCCTATTTATATTCAAAAATGTGCGGCTCCATTTGAATGATACAGCTGAAGATTGTGCTAATGGCTCTTCTTGGACTTGCTTGCATGCTCTCCCCCTTCTTTCTCTTTTTCCACAGGTACACAACATTCTTAGTTTACCAATTACACCTGGTGGGAAATTTGCCTGACATTGCAAGACAACAGGCCATGCAAAGTCCTGTGATCTGCAAAATACTTCAAACAATGCAGCTCCCCCCTTAATACACATAATTAAATGGCTTTGACAGCCAGGGGACTTGGTGATTTCCTCTCCTCTTTCTTTGATTGTGGCAGCTTGTTTGTTGTTAGTAAAATCTTGGAAGGAGCAGGCAGTTCTTTGCTGACTAAAGGTGCTCTCAGACCCTAATGGACAGAACAAAGTTCACCCTTCCTTATGTCAACCACCAGCATGTTTTCTTTCTTTCAGAGAACTTTGCTATTATCTGGCTTGGCCAACAACAGACAAACATAAGATCTCCAAGGCCAGGCTTGTTTTCAAGCATGATACTGGCATTCCTCCTTTTCAGCATAATAGATTTTTGTTAAGTTCAAGGGGAATGCAATCAAGGTTTATAATGGTATGTTCAAAGCAGAAAGAAGTTATCATACGATATTAGAACACACTTGGTGAACCTGGAAGTCAGCATGAAACTTCTTTTAAGCACCTGCTTGTCATTGATAATCTTTTCCCCAGGATTTGGTGCAAGCTTTTTTTTCAAAGGCAGCCCAGTGAGAGGGCACTGGACTTCCCACTTGGGCATCTGGTGGGCCACTTGTGAGAACAGAATGCTGAGCTAGGTAGGGCCTTTGTTCTGATCCAGCAGGACCCTTGTTAGGGTTCAGGGAAGTTGATCACTCCAAATGTGTGAATTATGACACCCAAACTTCCTGGTGCTACTTCCTGCTCCTAGTTTGAACGGGTGTGAGCTTGTTTAATTAGTGGATGGAGTTTGTTCCCCTGCCTCCATAAAATTACAGCGTCTGTTTTGCCAAGAAGGAAGAAAAAATCCCAAACTAAACACTCGCTTAAGTTTGTAGTCCTCATGATGCAAGTTAAAATCCCACAAACAGATATGAATGTCACATTATGACAGTGTCTGATCCTGTGCAGTTGTTAGGGTAGAAAATGTGTTGTCAAAATTGATTGATTTTGCTTTTGATTGCTTTTGCTCGTTTGCTGAGTGTGGACTTTTAAAACCTCTTGCCACTTGTGATCCACAGCCACACTGAAAGAACCCTAATCTGGTTGAGGGTAAGAAAAATTGAAAGCAGAATCTGCTGTCAGGCTGGTGTTCTGGTTTGACAAGCATAAATCAAGATGGCAAAATGACGGTGAAAAGGGATATTGCCTTCCCAAAGGATTTCTCCTATCGTGTTCATATGTAAAATTCTCACTCCAAAATGTGGATCCCCCCCCTTTTTAATCCAGAGCTCCTGAAATAATCCTTTTCAATACTCAACAAAGCACCTCTTCCTTCATGCACGTCCCAGAAACATCAAAAGTGTGAAGGGGTGGGAGGTGAGAGAAACAAAACTCAAGGCCTGTTTGAAACACCAGAATTTCCCATCCATTCGGTGCATCCTGCTTTCACTCCAAGCCTCTCCTTTTGCCTATCAGATACTCTTGCCCAACTCTGGCCATTGAAAAATGCCCTCCAAAGTTCAGGAGGTCACAGCCTTTGCCTGCTCTCCCCTTCTACTTTTATGGCTTTCTCTTGGGGTTTCGCATCTTGCATTTCATTACCACCATCCAGACGGGTCAGAGATGGGCCCTGTGTTTTCTCTCCTCTTTTTACAACCCTCCTTGGTATGGTTAAATAGCTCTCAGCCTTTGACATGTTTGTTGGTTACTTAAGCAAGAGAGCTGCTTTATTTGCCCAAGTGCTTCAGAACTGAGACGATAGGAAAGAAGGAAAAAAATAAAAAGAGGGTTACAATCTCTTGAAACCTATTGTTCTGGGATTTTAAGCCCTTCTTCCCTCAAGTAAAAGGAGCAGGAGAAAGAGAGGATGGATCAAGGGAGTCCATCCTCCCAAAATTTCCAAATGGAATGGTGGGAGGGAGATGCAAAATAGGTGATTGCTATTCCAAGAATTGAAGTTTTTACAATGCAGTCTCATTGTAACTAGCTGGTTTACTCTGCATTGTGGAGGTGTCTTTAATTTAAAACATGGGTTCCAAACACAGATCTTTGGAGTGGGCAACATAAAAATATTAACAATGAAGAAAAGCTGGATACTGGCATTTCCCCTGTGGTATCAGATCCGATTCTGTTAGCTTCCAAGCCCCAAGTCTGATTTTTAAATTAATTTAATTCAATTTAAAAAGTAACTTGGAAGGAAAAGTAAAAAAAACAAAAGTAAAAACATCCCATCCCCTGAAAAAGAAGTTTCCAAAAGGACCCTGGGGTTTTTTGCTGAGTATGTTTGCATCTTGCTCATCAAATGGACT
>JANHZU010002683.1:171411-187879 GCA_032468055.1 Acrochordus granulatus | reverse complement strand
CCAATCCAGATGCCTGTTTTTTAAACTTTTGTTGTGATGCAATTACCCTGGACGAGTGAGAGTCTTCACAGACATCATCAGCTATGTTATTTTGTCTGTCTCTGATTCACAGAAACTTGTCTGTAGCATAAGTACTTCTTTGATACCACACATTGCACAAAGTCATAATGTGTTTGGGTAGGTTCTGACTTCTCATGGTTATGTGAATTCTGTCATCATTTGTAAACTGAGATACCAATGTAGCCATGTGAACCAAACCAAAAAAAAATTATTCAAGTCAACAGAGTTGGCAGTTTATTGTGGTAAATCCAGCCACTGTTGGAAGGAACCCACTTGGAATTCTCAGGAAAACAGTATATGAAAGATTTCATTGTCCAGTAACACAGCCTCTCTGAGGCTGGTACCTTCCAGATGTTTGGGGTGAATATTTCAACATCTGGGCAGTCTCAGGTCAGGGAAAGCTGCTTTGTAGTGATTGAGGCTCAATTCAGATCTCAAACCAGGTCAAAAAGTGAATTGAATGAATCCTCAATTTATTCTAACAGAGAAATACATGGCTTGAATAAAATCTCAGGGAGGAGTGGAGGCGGCAATAATGGTATAATTCTTAGGTAGTTTATGCAGTTGGGTTTTTTTTCTTTTTAATTGCAACCTGCTTTGAGACATGATTTGTACATGCAGTGGTGCATATATTTATTAAACAAGGAACATAAATGATGAATGAAATCATGTACAGACTCGGGATGAAAAGCCTGTGGTCCCTTGACCACAACCCTGTTGAAACAGTCATTTCAGACTTCTGGAATGAGCATTTAGCTTTTCAGCAGAGTGAGGAAGGAGGAACAGGAGGTGTTTGAAAGAGAGAGAGCCCTTCTGTTGTGTCTGTTGCTCATCCAACCTGCGGGCAGCTTTGCAGAATGAGGGTGGCCTTCAAACCGAAAAAAATTGCACCCTTTGCAACAGCCTTAGAACCAACTTGGAGCAGGAGTGATTTGCGGGGAATTCTCTGCAATGAAGTGAGATTGAGACCCAAAATATTTGAAAATGTTTCCCCAAATTATTTTCCTTCAGCCTAAATTCAGAGGTATTTCAGAAATGCTTTTCTTGAACCCAGGACATTTATATAAACAAAAATATGCTCTTTACAGCACACACGGAACTGTACATCTTGGGGGGGCATATAGAAAAGGTGATTTTGGCCTCCCCCACCTTTCTTGTCATTTCAGCTGCTTTCCATCACGGCACTGCAGCCCTTCCAGAAAGGAATGAAAGAACAATATTACAAGCCACAGACAAACTGGGTCACATACCTGCACTCAAAACTGCCTGCTGCTTCTATGCTTCTTCCCTCTCTAAAGAGCATTAAGAGAGTGACCAAGAAAAGAAATATCTTGGCATTTCCAACATTTTTTTCTCCTCTACATATGCTTTTTAAATACCCCCCAGGAGTAGAAAAGTGGGATGATTGGGTTAGAATGATTAATAAGCCATTGACAAGGATAAATTTCTCTAATTTTCAGAGCTGGACTCCCCTCCCAGTGCGACAGTGTAGCTCCTCTTAGCTTTGTTAATACACACTGATTGTACATTGTTTACATGATGTAGGTCCAAGGGCTGTCCACAACCTGATTCCCTACCCTTCCCTCACTGGGACTGTAGTTCCTCAAATTCTCAACCACCAGAGGAGGGGAAAAAAGCAAGAAAATTTGATATAACTATAGCTTTTGGTCTGTAGTGGGTGGATGAGTTTCTGAGTTTCCTTCGGCACTCATCATTCTTCTCCCCTCCTCGGGTTTTTATGGAAGGTTTCTTTCATTACTTTAATTGCATCTTGATAGGAAAACCAAAGTGGTTCACCCCCCTCTCGGCATTTTACCACATTCTGGATCTTTCTGTATCCTTTCTCTCCTTTCCTTCACTGTTTGTACTTCTGGGGCCTGGCTAAGATTCGCTGTTTTGTCGGTTTCTATGGAAGAAAGAAAACAGAAGACTGCCAGGCCTGGAATAATATTTTTTTTTGAAAAATGAAAGCAGAGAAGGGGGAAGGCAAAAAAAGAGGAAATATGATTCCACTGTACTCTGAAGGCAAAATATGGGTTATTGGTTGGATTGCAGGAGAAAACTTTCAGCAGCATTCAGTTTCCACCTCCTTTCTTGAGATAGTTGCCCACTTTTTAGATTTTTCCCTTCCCATGGCAGCTGTGTGCTGGAGGGTGGGAGGTCAAACCTACATTTAATGAAAATGACTTTCAGGTTTGTTGCCTTTTAGAAAAATAGTACAGCCTTCCTGAGAGCCAAATTTAATAAAAGGAACCTGGGAAGGAACAGAAACATTCCTTCTAAGAACAAAATCTGAAAATCAGGGAGAGAGGATCTATCTGTGGCTACTAAGACTATTTAATTCTTTGGGAGTTTGGTTGGCATCCAGCCCTCAGCCTCCTTCTCTTGTTCTTTTGGGCTGCTGTCCAACAGGATATCAGCTCTCCACGCCCTTGTTTTGCTTACAGCTCCAAACTTGAAGCTCTTCTATTAGTCGCCAGGACTTTACATCCCTCCTGAAACCCTTTAGAGACTTGATGCGAAAAAAATGTTGAATATAACTGGAACAAAAGGCTAAACCAGAAATGCATTGCCAGATATTAGATTTCATTATAATTCCAAACCTTGGATGAAAGGTTCATTCTCTTTTCTTAAATTTTGCCTACAGTCTAGAGTTTTGTTATGATTCTCTTTGGGCAGAAACCAGGGAAAATTCTGTGGCTAAAGGCTGTTTTTACAAGATTTTTTTAATCCTCCTTTCGTCTAGTAAAACCAGGAAGCTAGGAAAGGAGGAAAGGGCTGAGCCCTTTGCTTATTTCCTATTCTCCCTCATTTTAAGGCCCACGTTCACTCTTTTTGGAAAAAGATGCAAATCCCAAAGAGATGCATTTTTCTGGAACTCACCCCTTCCCATTCTTTTTGGAATGCCATGTTGCCATGTTAAGTTCCTTCTAAAAATCCTTCATCACCCATTTCCTTCAGACAATTTTTTTAAATGAAGAAAAATTGCAGGCAGTCAAATCCATTTCCATCCAAAGAAAGGGAAAGCCTGCCTGCTGTTTGAGCAAAGGTTAAGAGTTCACTTTCCATAAGCTAGGAGTCAAATCTCTAGGCCTCCTCCATTAAGCTTGTACACCTTCACCTACCATTCTGTGCCCTGGAGTAAAAATACCACCATCCCAGATGCAGAACATTTTTTTTAAAAGAAAATCCCCTGGGCCCCCTAAAAGGGAGACAGAGATGCTCTCTTGCCTGAAGCAAATTCAAATATATTTGCTTCTTCAGCATAGAATTAACACACAGTTTCTTTCTCAGTGCTCTTTGTCTTTAATTCTTTGTTGTTGTTGTAAATAATAATCGCCATACTTCTATACATTCTGTCCTTTAATCATTGTATCTAGTTTCTGTTTAATATACATTTGATTTATGCCAGAATCCAAGGACTTTTTCTTAAGGAAAGCACAGAATACAGCCTTGTAGGAATACAGTTTCAAAAATTTCTCTCTTTATGTTTTTTGGGTTTGTAACATGGCTCTGCCAAGCTATATCGCTCTTAGTACATGTGAGGAGAACATCTCAGATGTTGCAGATAGGTATGCAGCTTTTGAATTCACTGAATGATGGTCAAACCATGCCTTCCAAAAAAATAAACCACAGTAGCATTTATGATAATGAACAATTATGGGGAATTCTATAACTGCTGAAGGAAATATTGCTCTTCTTGATGATAATTAATTTATACCCATCCTTACAGCAGCCAACGGCTTAGGACCAAAAGCAGACAATTCAGGAAAATGAGGATCTCTGCCTTAGCTCTCTTGGATTTTTATCTTTGATCTATCGCTGTGCTGGGAATTGTGGGAGGTACCAGCCCCATAGATCAGAAAGAGGGGTTAACAGTGAAGGGAAGGCTGGTTTAGGGGCTTGTAAAAATATGGATATGGATTGGATCATTTACAGCTTCTATCCTGCCTTTCCACCTATAGTGTTGGCAAAGAAAAATAAAGGAAAAATACTTTAAATCGTGCCAAACTGTTTAAATCTAGTTGGGTTGACCAATTTGTGAAGGGTTTCCTTTTTGGCTCAGAAATTACTGCAGTAGTAAGACAGCAGATTTGGGGAGAATGGGGCTGGTGCCAGTTAAGGCTACAGTGGGGTAGGTTGTCCTGAAATTGGTTGGGGAGGGGACTTGGGCAGGTGGCGAGAGACCAAGTTGTGAAGTGGCAGCTCTTCCAAAACATTTCCATCCTGAAAGTTCTCTCTGATCCTTCCTGCAAATATTGGCCTCAGTTGGCAGCGAAATAGGACAAGAGTTTATTTTTATTTCTTGGAATTCAGTAGAAATGGCTGTTAAATGTTAACTTTTGAAAGACACATACATCAGCATTCTTAGTTGCCAGGAGGGGGATAGATGGTGGAGGGGTCAAAAACTGGCAGAGAAGTAGGAATCAGAAAATGTTGGTTTCTAATTTAATTGCTGCTTTTGTGTCACTTGGGTGTAGGTCATCCTTTTTACACCCTTTTAATCTGGAATGTATGAATGCAGTTGTTTTTTTCTCTTCTGTCCAAAGCATTGTGACTTTTCAGTTGAAAGGTAAAAGTTTCCTTCAAGTTGAACTGAACTCTCACTTCACATGTTTATTTGCTTGTTTTTTGTTTATTGGAAACAATATAAAGATTATTTTCAAGACTTTTTCTGGGACTGCGTGGCTGGGGAATACTGGGAGTCGAAGTCCACACATCTTCAAGTTTCCTTGATTGAGAAACACTGATCTAGAGATAGCACCTCTTCCAAGAAAGCTTCTGAAGGCTGTCTTTAAACATTGCCATATAGATGTGCTGGAACCGAGGGCACCCAATTCTAGGCTGCATAGACTTGTTTTCTCCAATTTTGGTGACTCTGGGATTTCTAGCCTTCAGTGACATTGTTGACTTTTGGAAGGAATTCTCACCACCAGGAGATGCCTGACTGGCCAGACCTCACTGAACCCCCTTGAAAGACACCCGAAGTATGAAAATTAGTTCCAATTTTGTATCCAGGCCCCCATTTGCTGCCATAATGTACTATAAGTATTAAAGGATGGAAACATCCTTGCCATAATTTCAAATTATGGACATTTCTGTAGGGGAGCATGAAAGGAAGATGATCCAGTCCTTGGGAATCCACTTGGAAATACACCCACTTACGTTAACAAGAAAATCTTGTTAAACAGTCTCCTACAAAGTTACAACAAAGGGAAAACAAATGCGTTAGCTGGCCTATTTTTTCTTATTCAAAGCATGCCCATAGGGGAATCTTTCCAGTTAATTTTCCCTTTATTATTCTTCAGGATATTGGGCTTTCCAGAAATTCATGGAGTAGGAATTCTTTCCCTTGCTTTCCCTTCCTTTTTCACTTCCCTCTATTTAGTCTCCAGTTCAGACGGTAAATGGAAGAAACAAAGCAAGGCATTTAAAATCTTCACCTCAGTCCACCCAGATATTCTTTGTTGGCCAAGTTTCCTACACCAGGAAGAGGTACCCTTCTTTTTCTAATTCTGAGCTTCCAGTGTTTGAGGCTGCTGCGATATGGTTAACCTGAGTGTCACCTTCCTTTTTGGGGGGACCTCTAAGTACATTGCCTGATCAGTGAGTTATCTGAATTGTAACCTGGCCGAACAATGTGAAGCTTCTGGATTTCTAGAAACTGCCCAGATTCCATCAGCTGATGTCCCCATATTCCTGGCCATCAGTTTGGGGGGTCTTTTCAGAGACTACCTCCCTAAACTAAATTAGCTACTTCAAGTCAGAAAAATAGCGTGATTGGTCTCCATTTCAGAAAGTACAGACAGCGTGTAAAGGAAGGCTCTCACTCATTCACCCCATGGAGCAGAACAAACACACCATCATGAAGCCCTTGAATCTCAAGGAAGAAATTATTGCCCCATAGAGAAGCAGATCTATTCCCTGAAGAACTCCTCATTTTTCAAGACTTTCCATCAGCCAGTAGCATTGTCAATATGCCAAAACAAGGATTACTCTAACCTTGTATCCTGCTTGAGAGCACAGCTGTATCTGCTTACTATACCAGCAAATGCTCTTTTCCACAGGAAGCAGCAATATTCCTTGTTTCTTCTGAAATGCCTCTCTGGATGGAGGAAGGACGCATTGCCTAGGGAGTACGGTGTTCTTTTTATAAAAAAAGGATCAAGGAAACAAATTCTCTTTTGAGATATAACTCAGTAACTGAGATAAACAAAGGCAGAGAAAGAGTGAGGAAAAGCAAAGAGTTAGAAAGCAACTTGATGTTGTTATAAAAGTCTTGGCTGGGCAACTTTGAAGGTACTAAATATATGGCATATTTAAAGAACGTTTGATAGTTTTCTCCGTAATTGTACAGACCTTGCTGAAGAGGTCGGTGCTTAAAAGCCACGATTTGGTTTTGGCTTGGAGATCAAAGGGGCTTTGGCTTGTATTGAAGAACCGGAAGAAGGACGGGAGGGACAGTTTACCCCTTGTTCTGTAAGCAAATAAGCCGAAACAGTGAAGCAACATGGGAATTGGTCCCCTTTTACCAATGGTAAAATTATGTTTGTTCCTAGCAAGTAAGGTCTTTAAAAAGATGAGTACAAAGTTACTCCAAAGACCAAAAGAAAAGAGATGCAAAGAAAAAGAGAGAGGTGGCCCCCTTCCCTCCATGACTGTTCTGGGGATATGGGATTATACCTATGAATTTGTTGTATGCCGCCCAGAGCCACTTGCTTGTGAAATGAATGGCTATATGAATTGGAGGGAGGGAGGGAAGAAGGAGGGAAGGAAGATTAAGATACTGACCTGGGACTACAGAAGACTACCTTAAGGTCCACCTAAGGCTGTGGATCTCCCTGGCTGTCTTTGGACCAGCCACTGTCTTTCAGCCCACCTCGATTCACTGGGGAAATGTTGATGGGAATATTGTGTATAGTGCCTTGAGATCTTGCAGGAAAAGCAATATATTATACATTTCCTGATGGATCTGCAACAGAGATTAAGTGTTACCATTGCTTTCCACAGTTGACGTAAGAGTTGCATTCATTGCCACTGGCACACAGGGCAGATGAAGGAACATGGTGAGGATGGGAGAACATGGCTATATATTGCTTGTGTGCTTAATTTAAAGTTGTTTGTGCTTTTGGAAGCAAAGAATTGGGGCTATAATAATGGAACATCTTTTCCAAAATTGGCAACCAAAATTATGAGAGGAGGAGACAGAACCTTCCCAAACCTTCCCATCCATTTCTTGAGTTAGGCAAGTTATCCCAATAACCAGTGAGATTTTTGTGGTGGATTTCCTGTTAAATGTGCCCAGCAAAGCAGAGACTGATGACTTGGAGTTGATTTGTCTATGCATGTGTGTGTTTTTCCCAAATTCCTAAATATAACATAGGTTTTCAAAAAGTTGGAAGAAGCAGCTAAAAACAAATGAGGACTTGGCGTAGCTCCTGTATGGATTTTGTGGTGGGGACAGTAAACATTAGACCCTGTCTAAACAGTGCAGCATGCATGGTTTGGGATCCCTGTTTTTTTTTTTGCAAGTGAGGTATGGGAAGGATCCTCCCGAGGAGGATTTTCAGGAGACCACAAGCTACAGAGCCTCATCTGGCTTCAGTCTTCTTTTCAAAGTTGTTTCTTACTTGGCTCCCTCTCCTGTTTCCAAGCCCGTTTGGAATGATCAACAATTTAGTCTAATTGTGTCAAATGTTTGGGCGGCAAGGTTTAGTTTATTTTGTCTCTGTGTCTGGAATATTCACTCTTTTCAAGGTCTTAAGCCTTCGCTGCAGACAGCACGTAGTGTGGGAAAGTGGTTAATCAGCAGTGTGTGTATGTGTGAGAGAGAGACTTTATATAGAATGTTTTTCCTAGCTTGTTTCTTTGGCTTTGATACTCTGAACCTGACCAGTGATATGGTTCAAATTGAGTAACATGTTGCTCTTCAGACTTCCTTTTTGTGTAACTTGTTACTGGAAATAGCCTGGATTTCTAGATACTGTTAAAAAAAAAAAGGATGTTCTTTTACCCCCAAGATGGATTGCCTTAAATGGCTCTGGAACTGAGGGGGACTTGTGGTGTGTTCCTTGTGTTAACTGAGACAGCAGAGCCATCCCAGCACAAGAGGCATCTGGCAGCTTGTGGCCTAGCCTTGTCCATGAAGGAACTGCTTCTGATGTGTTATGGGGTGTCTCCTAATAATAAGGCTTCTGACAGATATTTCAGAGCTCTTCCCCATTCCTGGAAAATCATTTGGGGAAAGAACCGTGGCAGAGAATCCTGAATTCGCCACCAAGTGAACATTTACTTTTACCTTTTTAATCTTCAGTGTTAACTTGGAGGAGAGTGTTGGGTTTTCAGTTAGCAAAAATAAAGGCAGGTGTCTTTTGCTCCCTTCTATATCTGGTCTTGGTAATGATTTTAAGACCAACCTTATACTACTTCAGCGTAGCATTTACCTGCTGTGGCAGGAAAAGGCTCCTTCAAATAAGTCTTGGTTCTTGGCAATTCTAAAAAACTTATCCAGTTCTCAAAGAAAAATACTTTTCTTTGCAGAACAGTGAATTTTGACTTCCTGGTCTAGCTTAGCACCCTGGGATTTTGTTGGAATTTACGAACGAGATCCAGCCACACTCTTTTTTTTTTTTAGATTATTGAAATATTACCACTTAGTTGGGAAGGCTATGGTATTTTGTAGTAGTTTAGTTCTTGTTGTGTTAGTGTTGGATCAGTATGCTAACTAAAGGAGTGATGTATATAGCAAACAAGTTTGTTCAACTCTAAAAAAAGTAAATTATATAGTACGGCAAATTTGAAACAATTGCCTAGGGTAGCCAAGGTTCTTAAGGGATTGTTATCCCAGCACGTAGCTTGGAAAGCCTTGGGATAAAACTCTGAAAAATGCCAGATATCTTAAAAATTTTGTACATTTTGCACCTATGGAAGTTAAATCTAAGTATGTTTTTCTGCTCCTCTGCTCACATAGGAGATCTGTAGTGTCCAGGCAGGAATTATTAGATCAGTTAGATGTTAGGTGTTATGGTGGCTATAGTTTTCTAAAATACAATTACTATCCAGAAGAGAAATTGATATGGTACCCTGCTTTTCCCTCAAAAAGTGGGCAAGCTGTCCTCTTAACTGAACATTACCTATGTGTCTGATAAAGCCTAACACTTAAAGGATCGTAGCACTGATGATGTTACCTAGTTGGGTAATGAAATGCCTGCCAGAAAACAACCAAGTTCAGAGAGCACCAAGGACCCCACAGTTCAACCCTGAGCTAAAATATTCTCTACTGTTGGTATCTAAAAGATCCCTATACCATGGGTGCCATATTGGATTAGGTGCCTCAGATGCTCACACCCTGTAGAAACAGGATGAGTTTCACACCCTTGACTTCTACACTCTGCTTTGGCTGCCGTGTTTGATTTGAGTCCAATTTTCTGTCAGTGTGCCTAGGTTCAAAGTATCCCTCCTCCACTCCTGGGCATTGAATATGGTTACTGGTTTTGTTTCAGTTTTTTTGATCGATACTTCCTTGCCGGCAGAGACTGGGTCACCCTCCCTCTTGGTATCTCCTTGGCGTTCTGCCTGTTTTCTCACTAATTACCCAATCCAGCCTTATCAAAGAACCTGATCTTAATCATATTCCTAATCTTTTCTGGTCAGTGTCACAATAAGGATAAATTCCTCTGTGGCCTTATTTACCCTAATGTGAGGGCTGTGCATTGTCCTCTTAGCCTGGTCTCAACCCAGAAATAAATCAGAAACATCTACAATATTTTAAACGTCTTTGGTTTCGCGTGAGTGTATTCTCAAATGCTCCCATTTTCTTTCTCTGTTTCACCTTCTTCCTTCTTGCCTTTACTTGATTCTCCCTCCCCCCCACCATGTGGTTTTGATTCTGGTTTCCTCCCAGCACATTTCATCCTGATCGAAACTGTAATGTAAAATTCATCAAATTGTGTTGAATGATAAAGCCATGGAGAAGCTGGAAAATTGAAATAAATGGCTCTGTTTTGGAGGATAAACATGCTTTGCTTGGACTGAATTTAAACCAATCATCATTTTGAACACATGGCGTTTAGATCTCTTCAAGTTAACATTTTCCCAGGAGGCAAAAATATATATTTTTCTTTTCTTTTTTGCTTAATCCAAGTAGTTGGTATGGTAGTGAACTGTGATCTGTAACTAACAATGAAATCCCTTGGTCAAAATGGGGCTAAAATGACATTTATTTCTCTCATTCATGTGTGTTGAATGTATATTTCACCTTTCCATACATAGAATGTTCTTAGTGACACATACACAAAACCATAAAGGTAAGGAAAAAAATATTAAAAAAACAAGATATTTTAACAAGGCAATATCCATATTTAGATCAGCCTTTCAACTCAGAACGATAAATTTCCCATTGTAAACTTTACAATTATTTGCTGCTCCAAAATCCATTTATAAGATAAACTTTAAAGAAGGGCATAGCAATTTCCTTCTCACTTGATTTTTTTATTTGCAGAAGCTCCAGGTAGAAACCAGGCAGCTGTATATGTAGTCTTTCCCTCATGTAAAGAAAGCATTCCTTTTTAATTAACTCAGATTCCTTAGTAAATATACTTTCCAAATACCACCACAACATCCTGTAGTTGTGTGCATGACTGTGCATGGGGAGGAGATAATTGTTAAAACTTCATATTTCTCTCCTCTAGTTGCCCAGAAACATTTCCCCTCAATTTAAGATGGAAAAGTTTGCTCTCATAGTATCGATCCACTGTAATAACAGGCAGTGAACCCAGAGCACATAACTCATGTGTGACACATGTCCCACTCCCAATATCTTACTAGTCATGCTCTATCAAGTTCAGGAGATGGCAGCCAATCCTCCCATTCAGTATTTCTCAAGAGAACAAATCTCTAGCACAAATCTCCAGAACAAATCTCCAGCACAACTTTGAAGATTGATGCGTGAGCCAAGATAGTTTGATTTGTGATGAAAAATAAAGACCTCATAGATCCTCTCATAGTAAAAGGCAGCTCTTGGCAGGCAGCATCTGGGCTTGGAAGCTTAGCAGAGTTAGTTCTTCAGTGGGAGGCCACCGAGATAGGACCTGGATGCAGAAGGTGAAGGACATTGTGGAAGAAGGAAAAAGCAGCCATTCCACAGAGCTGCCAAAAAATTCAGGAGGAGACTGAGTGAGTAAATGTGTCAGAAAACACCTGTGTACACACCATCTCACTGAAAGAGAAGGGCAGTAGGGATGGGGCAAATGTGTGTTTCTCAATCAGGGGTTGAATATGGGCACAGGTTCAAGTGCCAGCCAACTATGAAGTAAGTTTAGGTAGCTTTATGCAAAGTGTTCTACTTTAGCATGACTCACTGAGCTGCTGTGAGGACATAATACAAGGAGGATATGTATTAATCCCCCTCTGTGTTACCAAAGGGTTGCATCTCGATGCTGTGCATGCCACAGACTCTCTGGGTAGAGCTGAGAAAGAATCTTGCCTGATACTTTGGGGAGAAGTGCATTGTCATTCAAGATGGATGAGTCTTCCTGACCTGGTTTCTCCAATACTGGCTGTGATTGGGAAGGAAGTCAGGTTAGAAAAGTTGACTTTGTTCATTCCTATGAAGTATTCTGAGATGCAGGACAAGGCTGGGGTCTCTTTGAAAATAAGGGACAATATTCCATTATTATTATTATTATATTCAAAGCAATGTGAAATCATAGCTGCCAGTTCTTTAGCTGGTGTTGGCCTTCATATGCACAGGTTTTCTCCAAGAACCTGGGATGTCATAATATCTTAGCATTGGGTCCTTCTACAATTGACTGATGGAAGTGTTGTCAATGTCCAAGATTTTTTTGGTATGGTACTCAGGATGCCAATATCCACTGGGACTACGACAGCCAAGTGTATGGCATATTTCGATCTTCAGATCTTGATATTTTGTGATCTTCTCCAATTCTTGTCTTTTACTATCCCTTTGTAGTGCCACATCAGTATTGTCATTTTGTTTGTTTCCCCTTTGCTGTCCACTGCCTGTTTAATGAGTGGTGGAGCGGAGGCAGCCATCAGCCTCCCAGTCTTAAAGAGGGCAGGCACATAAGTGATCAATGAGTGATCAATCTCAGCAAAACGACTTCCACTTGAACATCTTACACTGGTTAGGGAACTCTCTCTCATACACACATGCACAGGACCAACTTTGTTAAACTGGTTGTAAGTCTATTGACTATCCCTAGTTTTTTCTCTGCTATTTTGCTATATTCTTTGTGTGGGAGAAATTTAAATGATCTGCTACCTTAACACTTACTAAAACCAAAAACACATGTTGTCTGACTTAGTACATATTGGAAACCTTTTCTTGCTACCTTCTTTCCTTCCAAAGCATTTCAATGCCTTGCATGCCATTTTCTCTTCCCCCTCCTTCAAAGTAGGTGGAATTACTTAGTACTTTGGTTTAATTATTCTGAGTTCTTTCTGCCTTCAATGAGAAAATGCGAAAAAGTGATCTACAGCAGCGCCAAATGTGATGGAAAGGTATAATTTGACCACCTACCACTAGTTGCTTAAAAGTAATTTTCAGGACCAGGCTGCCATTCAGGATTAATTACCCATTTCTTAATTGCTTCTGCACACCTTCCTGCCTTTCACGGGAAAGGGGACCAGCTCCTGTTCGGATGGTACAAACTATGTCAAATTATATCCAGCTCCTTTTGAAGTTTTTCCTAGAAGGAGTCACGTTGGAGAAAATAAGCTGGTGCTAAAACTACAAAAACCCATTGAAAATTTTAATATTTGCCCATTTTTCTTTGCTACAAAGAGCTTGTGTATTTACTTCCATTTGAGGTAAATAAATTCTATCTAGGGAGGGAAGAAAAAAATCTAATTGAAAGAAGTGAACTTTTTATTGCCCCTTGCTCTTATTGTGATCCTTTAGGTTTTAGCTTTCATTTCTTTCTGAATCACAACTTCCAACCTGCTTCCCAGGGAATTAACAAAAATTGTTTCCCTGGCTGGTGTAATTCTTCTTCTCTTTCTGACTGAGGTGCTGTCCCCTAGTTCTCTCTTACTTTTGTCTGAACCTTATTTTTCAAAATATGAGCTCTCTGTTCATTTTTTATTTTTCTAGAGAGGTTGTTTCCCTTAACGGAAATCAGCAAAGGTTTAATATTCTCATATAATTGGGGCTTAGTGGTTTCCTCTAGAAGGGGAGGAATAGATGTCTTCTGGCAAGGCAAGGATGATGCATGAGACATCATTCGAAGGATGAAAAATGGCTGTGGGCTTGCTGGAGAGAAACCCCTGCATTCATTCCCTTGTGGTCCTCCTCTGCCACTACGGGCCTTTCCCCACTTTTAGTGTGTATCATTATCAGTTTTGATTCCATGCTCCTGTTAGCTATACTGAAGCCTGTCATTCCTGTCAATCCTTTTTTAGATAATGGTCTGCTTTAAAAACTTCCATTCAGCACACGTGAATCTGCCCAACAAGAAAAGGAGAATGACAGGGCAGGGGAATATTGTGGGTGGATGGATGGATGGGGCTGATCTGCTGATGAATTGCTGGCAAGGGGCCAGTTTTTCCTAAATGCATGTGTTGGGAGGAGGAGAGGGGAAGTTGAATTCAAGACAGAGAAATGAGTTACAGGTAATCCTCGATCTACAGCCACATTTGGGACAAGAATTTTGGTCGCCAAGCAGTGCAGTCATTAAGTAAGTCATGTAATTGGACCTGATTTTATGACTGTTTTTTGTTTGTTTTTAAATTTTTTTAAATTTTTCTGCCGCCCTACTCACTGCATGCAATTCTGGGCAGCTCACTGTTTTACTGTGGTTGTTAAGTGAATTATATGATCACTAAGTGAATCATACAGTCATTAAGCAAATCTGGCTTCCCCCATTACTTTTCTTGTCAGAGGCTGGCTGGGAAGGCTGCAGCATTCTTGAAGTTATGACTGGTGTACCATCCATACAGTCATAGTATTGCATTTTTGGGCGCTTGGCAACTGACTCGTATTTATGACTGGTTGTAGCATTCTGTGCCTTGTGATCACGTTCTGTGATTTTTTTTGCCATTTTCCAGCAAAAAAACATCCATTGGATAAGCTGGATTCAGACTTACAAACATGTGATTTGCTTACCACAGTGATTCTCTTAATGACTATCATAAAAACAGTCATAAAATTGAGTCCAGTTGCATGGGGACTCAACTTATGATTCCAATGACTTATGACCAAAATTGCAGCTCAGTGGTGGTTGTAAGTTGAGGACTATCTGTATTGCTTGCTCACCTTAAAGTCTGTGAAACTGAAGTACAAAGGGATTTGTCTTTGTATTTGACCAGTGCTAACTGAATAATGGGATGTATGCACTCTCCAGATTTTGGAGGACAGCAGCATTTGCCCCATAGACAGGATAAGGGACAGAGAAGGATGCCTGAAGCCCCTGTGTCCTCCATGTTAGAAGAGGCAGGACCAAAAATAATACAGAAAGTCTCTAATGGACCTTTGAAAGCAGTTTGGGAGCAAGACAAGGTTGCTCTGATCAAACTCCAGTGGTAGTAATTCCCATCTCCTTTGTAAAGACCAGTTTAGAGACCATTATCCAACTGGGAGAGAACTTAGTGATTACTTGCACAGAGCTTTGAGCAAGGCAGTGAGATGCAGTGGTTGTGTGGCCTGCTGACCAACTGTGATTTGGGATTAGTACAAGGCTTGTGGATCTCACCAAAGCACCAGACAACACTCCCCTCCTTCTCCTGGTGATTCAGGAGGAAAATGCAGACAAGCTCCTAAACATTCTTGCACATAGTTAGGAAAAAGATCTATGTCCAAAGCATCCAAAAAGAGCTTTGTGTAGAGCAAGAAGCCCCTCGCTTTTACAAACGCTCCCCTAGACTGGAAAAGACTTCATCTCGGTCCTCCTTGTGGAAACTGTCTCCCTGAAATTGGTATCAGAGGCATCTTTGTTCATTGCTCCTGTCACTGATGTAACTTAGCATCTTCCGTAGGATGGGCCAAGTTACTTGGAAGCAAAGTCTTCTTTCTGCCTTCTTTCCAAAGCACGGTCAATGCATCAAGGGGTGAATGCTAAATATATTAAAAACTCACCTCCAAAAAGATTGCTTTGAACATCCTAGTTGGGGTACCTGCTTCAGCCCATTTGCTCCAGCCAGCATGGAAAGAGCGGTTTCTCCACCTTCGGCCCTTCCTTGCCAATGACCTCACTCTCTCCATGCTCTTGAAACGGCTGAGTTGCTGGCAAAATTTCTCTCTTCTTTCCTCCCCCTGTTTTCCTAGGGACCAGCGGCTTTTGAAAGAGGCTGCCCAAGTAGCCATTGTTGAGAGAAGAATGCCTTTATGTGAAAGAGAGCAGCGAGGGAGGGAATTTGGGAAGAAATCCAGCACCCCACAGCTAAGGGGGGGGGACCCAGTTGACCACCCATATAGCAGCCGGTGATGCTTAATTGACAGGTTGAGTGTCAGCTTCTGGGTTGCTGTGACACATCATGGCTTAGCCTGGTTTGGACAAAAACCTGTTATATTTGCTGAACAGTAGTTCTAAAAGGATTTTTCAAAACTTAATTTTATTTAAAACTAAATGGGTCCCTTCCCTAATAAGACAGAGGAGGTCTCTGAGAAACCAGTTAAATCCAAGTTTGAGCTTTGACCAGCAATAGAGGCAAATCTTGCTGTGGTTATGCATCCATACAGTGACATGACACTAAAACTGACTAAGCTGACTGTGTTTGGGGAATGTGACACCATCACAGGGAATGGGAAATTAATCTGGCTGCAAACTTTTCAGTTACACATGCACACAAGCTTAGAGGACCAAGAAAGGATGGGCAAAGCAGGGTTTGTTGAAGTATGGACTGATTCAAGATGCTTGTATGTTTGGAAAGTCACCATAACATAGTGGCCTTCTGAATGGAATTTTATCTCAATTTCAGCCCCTTTGTTCCTTCAGTTGATCTGCCTTTCTTCCCCCAGGCCTTCACTGCGCTTCTCTTTAATATTCCATGTATTTCTTACAAGGGAGGAGCCATATATAATTTGCAACAGGAGCTTTTCTCTTTTTTTCTTTTATGCTTCTTGAGAATTTCCTTCTTGTTGCAGCAGGTGATTTTAAGGCCTTTGACAGTACAATGGGAAAAGGAGCTCTATTTCTCTGCGGGATGAGTGTTGGTGGTTCCCCCTGCCCTAGAGCAGCTGGGTGAGTTTGGATGATGCCATGTTGGATGGCAGGAGGAATTTGATCTGACAAGTTAGCAGCAGGGAAGTTTTTAATCTATTTGATTTTTATCTTACTTTTATTACTATATAAGTCACTCAATGCAGCAAACATACCTAATATTCCTTCTTCCTATTTTCCCCACAACAACAACCCTCTCAGATGGTTCAGGCTGAGAGAGGGAGTGTCCT